>OVAN01000301.1:0-67539 GCA_900406275.1 Anastatica hierochuntica | reverse complement strand
TTTAGCTCAGGGGCAAAATGGTCATTCTAACATTTTAAAAATGCTACACATAGAAACCCCTAAGCCTCATGCTAAATGTGTCAAAAAAATGGAAAAGTGTGCTATATTTGAGAATTGCCCTTAAAATTATTTATAGTTTATTTTATACAATGAACTATACGTAATTTTGCGCAAAGTAGAGAGTTTCCTAGTATACATGTTGTACTAAAGAATATGATATAATTTCTTTCATTTTTGATTCCATATACATGCTTTATTCCAATAGAACATATGTTATGACATTTTGGCAACTACATAATGGTTTCGATGTATCAATTTTATGAGTTATTGTTTTATTTAAATTTTTTTTAATCATGTGAATTATTACTATTGCTATTACAAATTTTGGGAAACAACTACAAGAACAATTTTTACCGGACAAATCTTTTCGTTTCATCAGTTACATCACATCACCAAGACGAACGGTCTTCGATTGCACCACGCTGAAAATTTTCTATAAGCATGCATTTATTAATCTGCAATATTAAATCGCCCGTCTTCGAAGAATCAATCTCTTGCCTTATGGTGTAGAAACATTAATTAACATTTGGTTTTCTTTATGTATTATGTATTTTTGGTGGAAATAAAGTTTAACATTCCAACAAAAAAATCTCTTAGAATTAAAGAAGAGATTCAAGATTTGAGTTGCGTTAAAAGGGATTGGCTTACCAAATACGAATATCTTACTCAGTATGACCCGTATTGTGAGATTAGGGCGCACGAATTTTTAGAAAAAGACTATGATTATTTTTGTAGGGAATACTATAACTTATAACTAAGTATAAGTCCAAAATACATTAAGTAGATACAAAATATAAATATATTCATAAATGTTATCTATTTACAAAATATAAATATAAACACATTATTTATATATTCCTAATATTGTGAGATTAGGGCGCACGGGATTTAAAAAAGACTATGATTATTTTTGTAGGGAATACTATAACTAATAATAAGTCCAAAATACATTAAGTGGAAACAAAATATA
Source organism: Anastatica hierochuntica (assembly GCA_900406275.1). Lineage (NCBI taxonomy): Eukaryota > Viridiplantae > Streptophyta > Magnoliopsida > Brassicales > Brassicaceae > Anastatica > Anastatica hierochuntica. Next base: position 66,509 of record OVAN01000301.1, on the reverse strand, counting down.
AACATATTCCTAATTGCTATCTATTTACATATTCAATTCTCATTGTTTTTTTTTTCACCGAAAATCCATTTTATTAAGCTGGATGCGAATTTTCTTCTGGGGAAAGTCGACTAGTGTCCAAAATGCTTACATTGGAAGAAATAAGACCGCTTTGTCTTGCTTTTTTGGCAAGACAATCGGTTATACCGTTACAAGAACGAGGAGCATAGAATATTTTAAATACATGGAAAGAAATCTTGAGCCTTTCGCAGTCATTTAACTCGACAGCAAAAACCGGCCAGTCCGACGATGATGAGACCATTGATAATAGTTGCATACAATCTGTCGCAAAGGTAACCGTTGTTGTTGCCGATGAATTAACCCTTCCATCGCCCACTTTAGTGCTTCGAGTTCCGAGTGTAAGGGAGATAACACATTACGGATGCATTTGAATCCATTTCGTAGGTCAATTCCATTCTCTCTTAAAGTCTACCCGAGACCACAACATGTGTCAGCTGCGCCCCAGGAGCCATCAATGAAACAAATCACCCCCAGGAAAGAGGGCTCGACCACTTGGGGTGGTATCATCGGAGAACTATTCGTATGTGGTTCGGGCTCCTCTGGGGAAGCTGCGATGTTCCATGCGCTTGCTTCTTAGATGGCATGGGCGACAATATCTCTGGGATCCTCCCTCTCGCCTCCGAAGATAACTTCGTTTCTAGTTTTCCATATGAACCAAATAAGCGAAGGAAAAATCTCCAAAGATTCCTCACTTACACCTATTTCCTTTGCCTTCCAAAACAGATAATCAAAGTTACTGAAAAATGGAAGTCCGAGGAAATAGGGTTGGGGCTGACGGGATGGGATGGGAGCTAAAGTCTATACTTGACGAACCGGTGGGCATTCAAATAATAAGTGGTTTATTGATTCCTCTTCCGCACCACAAATAAGACAAGATAGATCTATGCCTATGTGTTGGGAATAAAGACTTTGGCATGTATATTTGATTCTCATTGTTAGCTTAAGTTATGTCTGGTTTATCTTGGTCCATACATACCTTTTGTTATGTTCCCAACTATTCAACAACGTATCATATCATTACTGCGTTTTCGTTTTCACATCACAATGTCAAATATCGTAGGTATGATAACAAAAGAAAAAATCACGATCTATTTTTACCAAATTTTGTATACTCATGCATGTCATTGATACATTGGCGTAGCGTTGGCACCTAGTATTAGTAACCTAACTATATGATAAATTTTCTTTTATGTTAAAGAGTCAAAAACAATTAGCCTTGGCCTCCTCTCTGGTCAATACAATCATATAACATTACGTAATTACGTGTTAATTCCAAAGATTCTAGAATTCGCTAGACGCTAGTTGAACGGCGAAACTGGGCCTAGCATCTAGCTAGAAAATCGGAGATTAAGCGGAAATTAATCGGGACTAGTATAATAGATTTTTAATATATTTTATTTGATTTTACGGATCAATTTTAGTTAAAAATCTAATCCAAATAAGTTAAATAATATAATATTTGAAAAAATAGATCGAAGAGAAAACTAATCAAACGACTACCGCCTAGCGGATATTTGGAAAAATTATCGGTCTAGACGAAAAGGTGTGAAACAGTCCGTCAAAGTTGACGCCGTTAAGAGACCATTCCATGTCATGAAGTAGTAGTGGTGGTTATAATAACCACGAGGAACAGTATAGGCTAAAGCAATTTGGCGCATACACATCCATGAAATGTTTTTCTTTAATGTCAAAAAGTCAATTTAGCAACAACCACTCTTCTATTGACTTTCAAAATGAAAACATCTATGTAGTTTAAATGGATTGTTGTAAGTTTTCCGGTATTCATTTACCGGCTTTTGACTCCGAAAATACTTTTAGAGACTTGTCGGCTTTTGGTTTTCGAAAGGTTTTACTTTAATCTTTTGCGTGTAACTTGTGTCTTCCGGTTAGATTTTGTATTAATAAAATATTTTAGATGTAGGGAAAAAACCACTCTTCTACTTACTTCAAAATGAAAACATATCCTCCTATTCGTGACGTAATTTATTTTGATTTTTATGTGTAGTGGATTTTATAAAAAAATAAACAATAATAATAATAATAATAATAATAATAATAATAATAAGAAAGAGAGATATACACCTACCACACAAAAGACAGTGACACGAAGAAGAGATGGTGTTCACCTATATCTCACCAAACCCATCACCATTTTTTCTCAAACTTGTCATCATATATATTACTGCTCTCCTATTGTTGTGTTGACCTTATTATCCCACGTTTTCAACCACTATCTTACATTACATGGCCCTTCTTACTCAAGCCCATTGAGCAACAAGTAACAAATCCGCATTTGAGAGCAACATAATTGTAGAAGCCACGTGGTTTGGTTTAGTAGTTGACTAAAGGTTCATTAATCTTTATTAAACCAAGAAGTATAAGATTGATTTTCGTTATAGAAAATCTTTAGCATGGTCTAAGTAAAATCATTCTTCTTGGTAATAAAAGAGTTGTCGTTGTAGTTGTTTCTCATAATTTGTAATAGGAAAAATAATACGGCCGATAGAATAAGAGGAGCAACATAACTGTTGTTTGGTGTGTTTTGGAATATTTTGTTCGTTTGCTCATTCGTATGGTTTATCTCAATGATCCAGCCAAATGGTCAATATAGATAGGGTATATGGATAGAGATACTCTAGTTTGGATCAATCAACTGATTTTGAAATTTTTGCATGAAATTTTAAAATTTATTGAAATTGTTTATCTAGTTGATGTTCGTTTTTGCATTGAAACAAACGTCATGTTACAGTTTCATTCAAATAGTTAAGTGGTTAAATATTCACTTATATGACCATTCTTAGCGAAAGTTTGATTATAGTTATCCGCTTTACTCCAAAATCCACATTGTAGAAATTATTTGGCTATGGATCAAACTTCATTTGTAACAAAAAGACAATCATGTTAGTGTTATCCAAATTCAGATCAATCTCATCACTTGTCTTATGTAGTATTAACACTGATCTTTATTTACTACAACAAACTCAATGACTCTTAAAGCAACAACACTTTGAAGTCCAAAAACACACAACATTAACAAAGGATTTAAAGACATCCTACAAAAGTTACACTACTTAGCCAAGACCACTCTTCTCTTATGTCCTGCAACAACTTTCCAAAGCCTCTCATACCCATCTTTGTAATACTCAAGAGACACACACAACTGCCTTATCGCCTCTCGTTTCTGCTCAGCGACATCCGATGCAGCCACTCTTTTCCTCTCTACCTCTTCTCCAAGCTCGCTCGACCGCCTTCTTAACCTCACTTGCTCCATGTGAAGCTCCTCCATGTGCTTTTCCATTTCCTTTATCTTCTCTTCTCTCTTCCTAATCTCTTCTCTTAGCACATTGCTCTCATCTCTCATCGCGTTTATCTTCTCGGATTCTCCTCTAATCTTCTTATCCATTTCAGCTTTCTCTTCCATAATCAGCCTTATATGTGATTCAAGCTCCCTAAGTTGCTCTCCAAGTTGACTCCGTTCTTCGAGTAGCTTTGACATTTCTCCCTTGATCTGTGCTTTCTCCGGGAATATCTTCTCTTCAGCGTCAGAAACCGCAGTTTTCAGCGCCCTAATCTCGTTGTCTCTCTCTTGTAAACTAGTTTTCACCATTGCTAATCTCTCTTGCAACTTCAAGACTTCTTTCTTCTCGGCGTTAAGCTTGTTTCTCTGAGTATCCGCGTCTTTCTGAGCCATCTCGAGCTCGTGTTGTAAGCTCTGTAGTTTCTCCTCTCCAGCTTTACTAATCTCAAGCTCATTTTTCAGAAAACAATTCTCTTTCTCAAAATGTTGAAGCTTCTCATTCGCAATACTCAGCTCTTCCTCCAAGCCCCGCACTTTTGACATTGCTTCATCTTCGGTTTCCTCTTTATCCAAATCAAGAAGATGAGCTCCACTATGAAGCTCAATCTTCAGATTAACAATCTCTTCTTCGTGCATTTGCATCTTTTCATTAGCTTCTCTAAGCTCTCCCTCGTATACATCAACTTTCTGAAGGAGATCAATGTTGTTCTGTTTCATCTCTTGAAGCTCAACCTCAAGATCACTCATCCTACGAATCAAAGCCTCATCACCATCTTCATCATTACCAGAGGAATGATCATGAACCGACTTCGAATCAGAATCAGAATCAGAACCAGAATCTGTCAAAGATGACTCCTCCTCCTCTTCCTTATCCTTATGACGGCGACTCAACTTAGGAGATAATATCTCAAGAGAACTCTGTGACTGAATCTCAGAGGGATGATTCTTCTGAAGCTCACCACTAGCTAGATCATAACGTTCAGCTAATGCACGATACATTCGATAAAACTCCTCAACAAGATGAATTAACTCAGGACGCTTCTGGTAATACATCTGAGCTTTCTTAGCAAAAGAGTCTGCATCTTCTTCAATTAGCTTCAACATGTGTTTCACTCTATCATCCATCTCTAAACAAAAAACAAGAAACAAGAAACAAGAAACTTCAAGATTTTGGTAAGATGTCAAATGGTTAAAATGAAAGGGAACATACTCTCAAGATTCTGTGCAAGCCATTTTGAGTTCTTGGGACAATTGTGACTATCCCACCACCATGAATGTGATTTCTTGGTCATTGACCTTTTAAACTGTTTCTTACTAAGAGCCTGAGATCAAAAGACAAATTCTTAGAGGGTGCCAAAGAAACTCAGAAAACAAGTTGGTTTCTTACCGTAGACGAAGCCATGACTTAGAAGATGCTAAAGAAACTCAGAAACACCCTACAAAGAAAATTCAAGATTTGTCAAGGACCCATTGATGTTTTCAAAGACTCTTGTTGAGTTTTATCAAAAAAGCAAGTGGGACAAAACTAAAAGGAAACAAATTTGATGAGATAAGAGAAAAAGAAGAAGAGATTGCACATGTGTCAAAGGAGACACGTGAAGATTTCAACAACCATACATAGTCTTTAAGATTAGACACAACTCTCAAGACATCCATAGATAAAGCTTAAGCCTTTAACATTAACACTTAATGCAAAATTTTTTGTATAATGAAGAAGAGACAGAAAGTGCAGGTCTTAAAAAAGCTTACTTTAACCAAGATGATACAAAAGAGCTTATGGTTGAATTTGAATATACCTTAAAGAGTAGCCTCCTTAAGCTCTTCTGCTTTAAAGATGATTATGATGATGATTAATCGTATTGTAAACTCATAGATTAAAATAATCAAAAGGGTTAGTTTATTTCCTCACATGAATCTTGAAGATTAAAGAGACGCGGTTCTGAAAGTTAACACGGTTTCTCTACACGTCTTTAACTTCAAAGCTACATATTTTTTATGTTCTTGAAAGTCTTCTTTTATGTTATATAAAAACAAATAATTGAGTTATGATGGAGAGCATTAATGGCGGATCTTCAACGCTCAAGATTTTTGCATGTGGCTGACATCAAAACCAAACCTTTAACTATTAGAGTGGTAGAAGAAAATGAGAAAGAGAGGTCGTAGTCAAGAGGACAAGGCCGAGACTTCTCCTTGTTTTGGTCTTTTTGAATGTTTATAGATTGTTTATATATCTAGTCGGGCTATATAACCAGTTGGAAAAGAAGCACTATGTATTGACAAATAGACTGGCTATATATCTAGTCGGACTATCTAGCCGTTGGAAAAGAAACACGGAGAAATCTGACTATATATCCGTTGAAACAAAAACTAAAGTTTACAAAGCCAAAGTCAATGGTGAAATGTAAAACAACTTGTTGATTCTTTCTTGATGTTAATGTAAGAAAAACAAAAGTTTCTCTCTTTTTTATGTTATTCCATCTACAACAAGAACATTAGAACAAAAACAAAAAAACCTTTTTGTAATTCATTCTGAAAAGATTCGAACATCACATTTGGGTTTAAGTCCATTTGTAACATCACTTTGCTTCACATTTTCACAAGCAATGAGAATTGGTAAATGAATCCTAAATCCCAACCAATCCAAACCCAATCTCCCACTCAACAATACAGTAACCACAGCTTCAAGCTTCTTCTCTTTGTTTCTCAGCAATGTAGCATCCACATCATAGACTTTGGTCTTCCTTAGTCTAGTTGGAATCTTCAAAGAGGTATCGTTTCCCGGGCTTTGGTTGAACCCAAGAACCGTCTTATGTCCGAGGTTTATGTTTTCGGAAGAGACATCAGCTTTCATGGTGCTGTAATATAGCGTCCCTTTGTCGTTTTTGTTAGAGAGTTGAAGAACCGTGTTCAAGTTCGCATTCAACAGAAGATCCGTTGGTGTTGATGATTTGTCGAAATCCAATCTTGAGAATTTGATGCTTGTAACAAAGACTTGAGGGAGTCTAGATTTGATCGAGGTGTTCATAGATAATCCTGTTAACAAGACGATTATAAGGACAATGGAAAGAAACATGCAGGTGCAAGCGCAACATCTTCTGAAGAATTCGGACCACTTTCTCTTCTCCTCTTCTTGACCGATATGATCTATAAAAGAACCTGAGTTTCTACTGCATTCAACCTCTTCTTCCTCACGAAAACCCGAAAGATTCAACGACGATTCCCTTAATCCGGAAGGTGGTAAAGATGGAGCCTTTCTCGGGGTTTCGACATTGTCGAAATCGTTTCGTGAGACGGAAGGGGTTGAGAACCTAGAACTCAGGTCGAAAGAACCTTTTCCGTAGCTGCTATCTTCCCCTTCTCCTTCTACCTCGATAACTTTTTCGAGCATACATTGCTTTGCAGCAAACTCAGGGAATACTACTGCGGGATCACCGAATCCAGAACTGCTCGTTGAAAAAGGAGGAGGCGGAGGAGGAGGAGGAGGAGGAGGCAGCTCCGACATTGGAGCTTTTTCTTTTTGTTACATCAAAATCAGATTTTGTCTCTCTCTCTCTCTCAAATCACAGGAAGACAAGATCAAAGCTGTCTCTTCCAAACAAAGATGATTCGTTAATCTATTGTTGTCTCTTCTAAATCAAAAAGGCCGAAATTCAATTAACCTAAAAATAGAAATCTCTATCTCTCCGAATTTGCCTCAGCTTACGACTAAACACTTTGGATTCCATTAGATTCCGGAAGATTAGTATGCAAAACATGAATCTTTTCTTAACAAAGAGTCTAGACTCAAGAAACAACACACAAAACAGAGATCAAGAACGCAAAAAGTAATCGAACAAACGTTTCTTTTTCATTCAGGAGATTGAGAATCTTCGTCTTCTCGGCTTAGCAACATCAGAACCAGCAAGATCCTCATCAATGTTTGAAGTATCTTTAGACCCATGTCTAAAAGGATTCAACTTCCCAAGTTTCTTCGAAACAGAGGAGAAAAAAGTATGTTTGTTCTTCTTCTTATTGTTCACCAACGAAGACGACGAATTCGAAGAAGAAGCTCCTCCATTACCACCACTACTCTGTTTATTCTTCTCAAGATCCGAAATATACATCTTCATCTTCATCAGCTCACTCCTCAACGCTTCGTTCTCTTTAACCAACGAAGTATCAGCTTGAACCTGTTCACGTGTAGCTAAAGCTTCAGGGACAGTAACTATTGCTTCTTCTTCTTTATCTTCCACTCCACTTCTTAGCTTTAACTGATCATAGTAAAGCGCGTGAAGAACGATGTTTACAGGTAATCTCTTGTTCTGCGAAGCGTGGAGACGTGCGTCGTAAGAAAGCTTAAGTGGATCCATTGAGCTACAAGCTTTCTCTCTTTCAATCTCGTCAAGATTCTGATGAGCTTTCAAGAAGGTATCAATGGCTCTGTACAGATCATCGTCTGATTTTCTTGCGGATTTCGGAACAAGATTCGCGATGGCGTTGAATTTAGTAATCGTTAGCTCTTCGTAAGTAGCGATCTCTGCTAAGTAAGAGTCAAGAGTTTTCGCAACTCTCTGTAACGAAACAGAGCATAGTCCTCTGTTTAAGTCTCCGCCGTTGAAAACTCCGACTTTCTTCTCTTTCTCGACGAAAACAGAGAAGATTCTCCTGACACTGTCGAGATCTAGTAACCCTTCACCGTCGTAGGTGAAAGAAGGGATCAAGAGATCGTTGACGGTGACGTGCTCGAGCACGACGGAGATTCGTTTCTCGAGCTCGTTCTTGCAGGTGAGTGACGTGTTCAAGAAGATAGCGCAACGGAGGAGAGAACAGAGGAAATTTATCGGGAAAAGTCCTTTATCTGAAGGTAAGAAAGAAACAATCGATTCCACGAGATCTCTCTGTCGTGATCTCTCGTCGGAATCATCGTCGGAGAATTTCATTCCTCTGCCGGAATGGTCTCTGACGAGATCTTTTAAAGATCTCTCAGTGTAAGTGATGATCACAGAAGCTAAAGAAGAAGGTTTGAGACCTCTCTGTTTCATGGAAGCTACAACGTCGGCGAAGAACTCAACGTCTAAGATACAAAGCTCCTCCGTCCACATAGCTTCATTACAAGCTTTAACACCGACGGCTTCAACGCAACGGTCGACAATACCGAGATCACGAGAAACCGGAAGGAGAATCTCACATGACTTAAGGACAACAATGGCTCCAGAGAAGCTAGAGAGAGCCACTTGAGTGATAAAGTCTTGTGTCCGACCGGCTAAGTTGTTGTCGCAATACTTGTCTGTCATCTGAAGAAACTCGGCGGCACAATGAAGTGCCGCCACGTTCTGTACGGTGATCTCGAAGTTTACACCGTAACAGAACTTAGCAGCTTTCTCAAACATCTCATGACCTCCGGGAATATCAGAAAGATCGATTTTTGTTACATCATTGTCTTTAGATTCCAATATTAGCTTCCTTATGTAGTTGCTCTTCGCCACTAGCATGAACTATATGAAACATTATAGTATCATGAGTATGTTCAATAGTTTAAATTCATGCTATTACATAACCATTTTTAATATAAAATTTTTTCAAGGCGGATGGTGTGCAACCGATCACGGCCAAATCACTAGTAGAAAAAGGTGGTATAGTCACGTCTTAGTCACGAAAAAACTTGGTTATAGGATCGTGGCAAAACCATTCGTATAGTCACAATTAGCCACACAAAAAAATCACGATCATATAGCCACGATTTAATCACGAAATCTGTCGTGACTATAACACGTTTTTTACTAGTGAATTTATTTTAGTTTTGTTTATAAGAAGGGTCAAATTCGGTACTATAACAAAAGGTCAAATTTTATTTTAACAAATTTTGAGAAAGTTTGAGCCGTCTGTGAATCAAGAACTATTAAAACATTGTATACCTTATGAAGAGGGAAGATGGCTTCTCCGACTTCAACAACAACATCTGTGGGAATATCTTGTGAGAAAACCCTATATTATTAACACACATATACATGTTAGAGTTTGATTATATGTGGCTAAGGATAAACCGGCAGGAGAATTTCTCCGGCGAAAATGAACCAGTTAATACCATTGACCGGTTCTTTGAAGAGATGAAGACGTAGTAGTGTTCATGTTGATGAAGTTGTTTCCTTCTGTATCCATTTTTTTGTGTTGTATTGATTTTTGAAGTGAAGGAGACGATGGAGGCAAAACACTTGGAGAGTGTCTACTATATATTTGGAAATTACTTAACGTGGACGTTGATCACTCCACTAACACTTTGGCTTCTTCTGTCTTTTCATTTTGGTATGTTTTTGGTTGTCGTTTTGTTATGTTTTTCATCTAATTATTATCTCTTTTTAGTTAATCTCTCTCTAATCTTTGTGTTGTTCTTTGTTGTTTCCATATTTGGGTAAATATAAACCTTCCTACAACAACAAAATATATATCTATTTATGTATTTTAGAAGTTCCATATATTTGTTTTATTGACAAGAGAGATCTCTTGAAAATATTGGATGGCTTATATGTATTATATATTAATGATGTGGATTTGTGAACAACATCCACCGGAGTGGCACGGGAAACAGACATACGATGTTAAGTTATGGGCTTCCGACTCATGAACGAACTAATATGTATTAGATATTACTTTATAACTTTCAAACTACCATGTAAATCTTTTACCATTAACATAAACATTTACTTTATTTGTAATCCAAATCCAAAACAAGGATTTGTTCATCCTTTATATTCATTGTTTTTATGTCTTCGGAAAACGTTTGTCCTTGCTGTTTGGCTTTAAGGATAGACTTGTCGGTTTATGGCTATGAAAATGCGTATTCCTTTGCCGGCTTAGGTTCTATTATGCTCATGCTAATCAAATAATCTTTTAGATGAAAAAAAAGAAAACAAAACAAAGCATTACATGTGAATCATTGACAGATAAGAAATCATAAAAAGCTTGACAAATCTGAAAAAGTGGAATTAAAAGTGGATGTACGATAAAAGAGATGTGGGAGCCAGAAAAGTAGTAACATGTCATGGATAGGGCCCGAGCCAATATGTATGTGGTCGTAACTTCATCTTAACCTCATGGTGCATGGTTTGCTACGTCATCAAACCATCTCTCAAAATCTACTTTCTCTTTGATCGTCCAATCATTTTTAGACACGTGTTCCTAATGTCTTTAAGATATCTCACGTCTCTACATTGCCTACTTGCCCTAATAATTCTCTGTCGGTGACGAGTGACGACGATGAGACTAGTCTTTATAATTATTTGTAGTTTGAATCGCAAGTTCTTTATCAGGGGTTTATAAAACATTTTATTTATGATTCGGTAAGACCTATTTTGTATTCCAAAGAAAAGTCACGGCTTCGAAATACGTTGAGATGAGTTGGTTCGTCAAATACGAATATCTTATCTAGCCTGACTTGCACTAAGATTAAGGGTTTACGGGCTCCAGATCTTTTAAGCCAACATTTCGCAAAGCCAACCATAAATTATCAATTTGGTCCAAAGTTGGTATTTGTCAAAATCTCAATGTCTACGTCAAAATTCTTAAACCACGCCCCATCTAACACATGCACGTACTCTATAATGTCACCTTCTTAAAAACACCAGATGATTTTTGGCACATCTTGGTTTCACTTGAGATATCTCTTATCTAAGAGGTTACTCGGGTTTCGGGTCGGGTTCAGTTCGGAGCCATTCGGATTTCGTTTTTCAGATATAGATTTTTCGGGTTTTCACATTTCGGGTTCAGGAACGATTCATGTTTTATGATTTTTCGAGTTTGAGATTTGTTTGATCGAATATCCGTTCGAGTATTTTTACAAATCGGTTTTGGTTCGGGTTGGTATTTCGAGTTCGAGTTTTTTCCCGATCTACTCTTATCCACATTACATATATGGATGGGAGTTGCCTGGATTGGGATAGAGTCACTCCAAGTCCAAATTCTCACTCGTGGAATGAACCAAGAAAGAACCAAAACACACGAGCTTTCATTAAACATAAGGAGATTAGCACTTAACGAAATTAGTTAATTATTATAGCATCCTTTACGAAATTACAAAACCAACAATATTTATAAGGTTGCATAGTCTATAAGATTATGTTTGTTTCTTATTGAATTACATTTTCTTTTTGTAACTTTCCTTTTTAACATAGATTGGCCTGAAATGGCTTAACCAGTGGAACCAGCGAGCCACTAAGGTGCATCGACATGACTTCATTGGTGGAACCAACGAGCTTCCCACCCACAAAGATGGCTGGGACCCCTGTCGAACACCCGAGCCTCTTTAAGGCCATCTCGATCTCACGATATTCGGGGTCCTTATCGATCTCAATGATCGTTGGGTGAACCCCGAGGTCTTGAAAGAGGACTTGGACCGCGTAGGACAGGCAACACGAGCTCTTGCTGAACATAACCACTCCTTTCTCTGATGACATTCTCACAACCTTGTCCATAGTTTGTTTGAGAAGAAGCAACAAAAATCTTCTTCTTGTCCTTCTAGCTAGTAGATTTGTAAGAGTTTTAAAACCGAAAAACCATGGACTAAACCTCGCTTCGCGGTGAAAGAAAGAGACTTTTTTGAATACACTAAAGTATTGAGCTTAGTGTTGCTTGAGACATGAGTTTCTTGAAACATAGGCTACTATTTATAACCAAACAGAAGAAGGATAAAAACAATGTTGAGACCAAGAAGAATAGAAAAAAGATCATCAGAAAGGTTCCACAAATTCATAAAAGTGACTTTATTAATATGTTTTCTTCTTCTTTAATTGATTTTTAGTAAGGACCAACATAATTTTTATAAATCATATATTCATTTTCCCTTTATACTAGCTCCTAGATACCAAAGATGAGCATTTTAATTGAATAGGACCATATGTTTTTCTTTGTTGCAGATATATGCTAAAGAATATATGGCACATGTTTATATATATATTGGCTAGTGTTATATGCCATAGAATTAGAATTTTTTTTAAAAATTTTGTGGACCAAGTTTCCACTTTGTTCTCTCTTAAGAATATTATTTTGTTTCAAGGATCATGCTCAATGAAGGGTGTGTGATAGCTCAAAGTGGTATGGTGAATAAGTGAAGGGAGATATGCTTATATTCTTCTCTAGATTGACGGTATTTTTCGCAGCCACGGAAAGAGATCAGGCTATAGTATTGATGGATCGAACCGTTTGTGTGTGTGTGTGTGTTTCAACAATTTGTGAAAACATGTCACTGTACAACAAGATATGATTTGTCTTTGGGAGATCTTCTCAATCTCACTTCAGTAGTGATCAAGAAGGAATATTGATTACTATGGGGTTGCCCTTTCAACAATTTGCCAAGATTCTTTCACTCATGACTCATTTGATTAAAAATGGATTAATGAATGTGTTATGAATCTCATATATAGAAAAGGAAATGAAATGAGACCTAGAGTATTATAATTAGCATTACTAATCTATGTTTGTTGCTAATTTGAGTTGAAAGTGCATGAAACTTGGTTTTAGAAATATGGGTTATTATTTTCTTTTAGGAGATTCAACATGGAATAAATTTGAGAACAATCATCTAAAAAACTTCATTCGTTTTGATCTTTTAAGTTAGAATCTCATGTAACTCCACCGTTATAGTATAGATACTTCAAGTAAATCTAACTTCTGAGATAGTTAGGGCAAATGCTTAATTCGTTTTTTTCATACTACTTTGTATTGCCTAAAAAGTGGTATTTGTCCGAAGGCTAAGCATGCTCTCGTTCTTGTTAACTTGTCTTTACCAAGAAAAAATGGTGATAGAGATTGGAACATGTAACATTTCAACCACTATAAAAACAAATTATTAAAACCACATGTGAAAAATATTGGATTAACATAATGGTCCCTTAAACAAGTAGTTGTAATGTTAGTTATACATTCACACATCTATTTACCCTTTAAGTATAGTGAAGACTCAAAAAACTGATCGAGTGGATTATGAAATGTGTGATGAGGCCATTGCAACGAAACTTGATAGGAAGTGGACAATGAGAATGATAGTGCCTAACACTTATTAATCCCAAGTTAAACATCTTTGACTATGTCTCTTTCTCTTTCACATTTCTATGTTTTTTTACTTTTGTGCACGTTTCTATATATGTTCTTACTACTTTACCTTCACCAAAGTTTCTGTTGTATGCATGTTTGAATATTCAATATAATATTTAGTTTCTCTTATTTGGTATAATATGGTATTATTTCTCTTTTAATTTGAAAGCCTTGAACAAAAAGAAACCGTGTGTCAACGACGCCTCTCACTGGGTCCGCAGCCTATTCTATCTGATGGTCGGGAGCGCTACCTCTGGGAGATTTTAAAGTCATGATTTAATGTCTCTGCAATCATTACACGCTCTTTTCCCGTGTTTTATCCTCACTCGCACGATCCCAGAAACTGACTTCCCGAAAGGTCATCCATCCAAGTGCTAATTCAGCACAAGCACGTTTAACTGTGGAATTCTCTATGAATGTGTGATCGAAAAAATATATACACTTTGGTGACATATATAGTCAAATCAATCTTTATAAACTTCCCTCACACTCTACTATGACTCTATAAATCGGGATCTCACATTTAGTTTATACTAACACATAAAACTTCTTCGAATTAGAAAATAATATTAAATATGTGTATGTGTTTGGATGTCACGATATAAAATCTCCACAAAATTTTCTAAATCTTAAAATTCCAGTAAGGACTTAATCATTCTGATGTATATTAGTTTACAAAAAGTAGTAATATATCATAAATAATGTTTATATGATTACAAATAGAGAGGTATTTTAAAATTTTTGATTTCACAAACAAACCACCAACAAATACATGTTGAGTTGTATCTTTCCCCGCGATTTTCTCTCCATATTATAACAGTAATTTATTAAATCGCATGTCCAAAAATTTTTATGATGAAACATAAATGTAATAATTAGTGACAAGGTATGGACACTTCATTGTAGAATGTGAAGAGATTGAGTTGTCTTTTTGTTGTAAAGATATGGTCGGGGTCAACTATTCATATACATTTAAAGACCATTTAAAAGACTAAAAAATTTCAAATCTTATAAATTTAATTATTAGAAGCATCTAGATATGGATTCATATTTAGATTTTTATTTAGCTTGACAGCAAATTCAAAGAGTTTAGGTATAAATATTGTACATATCTAATTATTATACCAAAATGTTATTTGAATGTTGAAAGATTTTGTTATAACCAAGTGGTGATGATCTAGTAGTATTTAAAAAGGTAAATCCAATATGGTATCCGGATTCGATCCTATTTGGCCATGCAGATATAGGTCTTTTGTTTACGATCCATTTGAATATCTAGGAGAGGATCCATCTGCGGACTGCATCAGCCACCCAAGAGTTATGTCTGGTTTTGTAATAGATCTGGGTTTAACTTTTTTTTTAAAAAAAAAAATTGTTGTATGTTACTATTACTTTAAGACTTTGTTTAGCAAACCATATACTTATGATATGAGTTGGATCATTCTTTTTTTCTTTGGACGGCAAGTTGAGTATTATCGTTAACAATTACTCTTTATAATAATCAAACTTAGTTTTCATAAACACCGAGATAATGTAAAATGTCGTTGCTAAGTTGATTAATTTAAATTATATTAGAATTCCATTACCTTAATTTAACCATAAAATAAAGACTTTTAGTTGTTATTTACTTTTACACTTTTATTTAATAAAAATATCATTGACTATAAGTTAGATCATTAACCATTAACTTACACCTAATGACCTAATCAAAATCAACTTTTTTTTAACACTGATCGAATCAAGAGTAACAACATCATTTATATTTTAATCTTAATTTTATTACAAATGAAGAGTAATCAGACGCTATTTTCAACTCATACGACTCGGATGAACAACTTCACAAACGACTCTTCGACGTAACTCTCCTCGTAATATCTGGATCTACGATCAATGGTTCTGCATATACGACACCTTTGATGAACATGCTCTCTCCCGCAACACACGAGACCACAACGAACGACATTGCATGCCGCGCGCACTCTGAAATCTCCTGAAATTTGCACCTGAAAATCTACAAGAAATTGCATTCTCTGAGATTCGATACCAGACTTGATATAGAGACCTTTAAAACTTTGACCACTAGACCAAAAGCTTCCACAATCAAAATTAACTAAGAGATTAACTTTTTACATATCACCTAAGAGCCCCTCCAACGCTAAAAAAAAAAGGAGTCTTTAGCGTGAGTTTCGAACAAAAAATTATTTTAAAAATAGGTAGATCTCACCCACGTTAAGATAAGAAACAGATCTTTCCATCTCTTATTTAAGGATCGATTCTGGAGAGTTTCTTACACTGTATGCGGGCTCCACTGACAAGTGGCGGCCCACGATTGGTTGACAATTTTGTTTTTTTTTTAATCTGAAAAAAAATTAAAAATTAAAAATCAAAAATAAAGATCCCATGAAAGAGTATCACGATTGTAGATGCTCTAAATCATCTCATTTGGGAGGGTGAAACTACACAAAGTCACAAACCATCCATTTTTTCAGAATATTAATGATTATTGGTAAGAATTGAATTATTTTCTGATGTGACAGCTAATTAACATACACTAATAACTTTGTTAATCTCAATGTGATTAATTTAGAAGTGCAAAAATCAAATCCTAAATCGAATCCCATTACTTAACCCTCCAACAAGATTAAGCCACGTCGCCACCTAAGCTAAATTAGCTGTCGATATTTAATTGGCCCACACCTTACAATATTTTAAAAATTAAAGTACATTTAATTGCGCGCGCAAACTTCAAAACTACCAACATTGAAAAATAATTTATAATCATAACTTATTAAAATATTAAGTGTGTGATTAACAAAAATAAATTAATATTAAGCGTGTATGTAATCGAGTATATATATAAAGTGTTGTTTTAACATTTTTGTAAAAATCAAAGCTCTGAAAGCTTCTCAACAATGGCGGCGACTATTCCTCCTCACAACGTTCTTAAAATCAATCACAAGATCTACACAAATGATCATCACTCTTCTTCGTTTATTAATCTTCCGGCGAGAAGATTCCGATTAGCTTCGACTCCGAGAGCTTTAGTCAGAACCAACGAAGCTTCTCTATCCGCCGTGATTTCGACGCTCGAGAGAGAAAGGCAAGGACTAGTCGAAGAAACGGGAGGAGACGGAGGAGATCGGTGGATTACGGCGGAGGATTTACGCCGGCGAGATAAGAAAGCAGAGGAAGAGAGGAGACTGAGAGATAATTGGAGAAAGATCCAAGGAGAAGACGATTGGGTCGGGTTAATGGATCCGATGGATCCGGTTCTTAGATCTGAATTGATCCGTTATGGCGAAATGGCTCAAGCATGTTACGACGCTTTCGATTTCGATCCTTCGTCTAGATACTGCGGCAGCTCACGATTTTCCCGCCACGAGTTTTTCGACTCGCTTGGGATGATCGGTTCAGGATACACGGTGGCGCGTTATCTTTACGCGACGTCGAATATTAATCTCCCGAACTTTTTCTCCAGATCTCGGTGGTCTAAAGTGTGGAGCAAAAACGCGAATTGGATGGGATACGTCGCCGTTTCGGACGACGACGCCACGTGTAACCGCTTTGGCCGCCGAGATATCGCGATTGCGTGGAGAGGAACCGTAACGCAGCTCGAGTGGATCGCGGATCTCAAGGATTATTTAAAACCGGTATCGAAAAACAAGATCCGATGCCCCGACCCGGCCGTTAAAGTCGAATCAGGTTTTTTAGATCTTTACACTGACAAAGACACGGCATGTAGATTCTCGAAATTCTCCGCTCGTGAGCAGATCTTAGCGGAGGTGAAGCGGCTGGTGGAAAAATACGACGACGACGACAAAGAGGAGATGAGTATCACCGTGACGGGACATAGTCTCGGCGGCGCGTTAGCGATATTGAGCGCGTACGATATAGCGGAGATGGGATTGAATCGGAGTAAGAGCGGGAAGGTTATTCCGGTGACGGTGTTGACCTACGGAGGTCCGCGAGTAGGTAACTTGAGGTTCAAGGAAAGGATGGAGGAGCTTGGAGTGAAAGTGATGAGAGTAGTGAACGTACACGATGTCGTTCCGAAATCGCCGGGACTGTTTCTAAACGAGAATGCGCCACGCGCGTTGATGAAACTCGCCGAAGGTTTGCCGTGGTGTTACTGCCACGTGGGGGAGGAGCTAGCCCTCGACCACCAAAACTCGCCGTTCCTTAAATCTTCCGTCGATCCTTCTAACGCTCATAACCTTGAAGCTATGCTCCATCTCCTTGACGGGTCAGTCCTCAACTTTTACTAGGACTATAAAATTTACATAGTGGAAAATAGATAATTTCAACTTTACATTACGTCCTATTCCATCTACATTATTTAATTAAATGATAGTGAATTTGATTAAATTAGTAAGTTAATAAAAAAAGTCGTATATATTATTTAATTCTCTAGAACTTAAAAACGACAAATAGTACGATACTTTCGCATAAATTATTTGAGAAGATCAAACTCGTTTACATTTTAATATTGAGATCTTCTGATTACATGTTTATCTCGACGTAATCATATTACACCTAATCATACAACCCATAATAATCACAAAATATTTCAAAAAAAAGTTATTTACTATTTCCGTTTTGTATTAATGTAAAATTTTAATGTTATTCGGTGTTTTTGACTATTAGTATTATATAGTTAGATTTTCTATTAGTTGAATCAGTTGTAGTTAATGTTATTTTTATGTGAAAAAAGTAAACTGAATAAAAATTAGTGAATCTTTAATCCGTGTATAGAAGACTAAAACATTAACTACAATTTTACGGGGTTCGAGGCCTAGTAACTAAAAGGAAGCTTTTTAATGAACAATAGGTATCACGGGAAAGGGGAGAGATTTGTGCTATCGAGCAGGAGAGACCCAGCGTTAGTGAACAAAGCATCAGATTTTCTGAAAGAGCATTTCATGGTTCCACCGTTTTGGCGACAAGACGCAAACAAAGGAATGGTTAGGAACAGCGAAGGACGTTGGGTTCAAGCCGAGCGACTTCGTTCTGAAGATCATCCTTCTCCGGATATCCACCACCATCTCTCTCAGCTGAGTATCCTCCCTTCTTAAGTATCTACTATATATATATGTGTATAACATCTTTGTAAATGTCACATCCTTGTATGTTTCTTAATAACAAAAAAACAAAAAATGTTATAGCTAATCACTTCATACTTTTGCTACATATCTTTGATAGAGACGACCATGAAACCAAACAAGACAAGCATGCGTTTCCAGCATTCGATCTAACAAAAAAAAATTATCTCTACAAAACGGCATTTTTAAAAAAATAAATATACTAAACCGACCACTTTTTTCTATCTCGATTGCAGTCTTTATTAAATATGTGAATCTCAGAATCGACCATTCTTTGATCACCATAGCTTAGGTCACTAGAAAGTGAACAAGCATGTACGTAAAGGAAAGTTTACTTAAAAATTACAAGAAATCAGAAGAACAAACATTGTTGATTTCATGTCCTGATATGAAAATGGAAACGGAGAGAGATGAACATTGATGATGAGTTATATAAGCTAAAGGAGATATATAGTTGACATTATTTTTCTCAAAGAGAAAGACCAGACTCTTCATCTTCTTCAAGAGAAGAAGCGTAGATAAAGTAGAAAGTCCAAATCAAACCAAACACTCCGAGCAAAATCCAACCCAAGAGATTGTTGCTAAGTCCAAAGGGCAATCCTGTCCCTTCTGTTGACATCCTCTCATCCACCAAAGCCATCGCGGGATTACTCATCACCGCCGTCAAAGCGGCTATCGCCGCAGAGGAAACGCCAGCCGCAGCTGAGACGTTTCCTTGCTTTCTCTCCATAGAGCATCTCACTCCTCCTTTCCTCTTACCAATTGAAGGCAAACCTAAGCAATTTTACAAACCAGGATCCAATCAAAAACCGGTTATGACAGAGTCTCTCCACACAACTAAGCTTCCCTCTAATATAAACATACTACAAATCAAAACAACAATCATCAAAATTGTTCACTTAACTTCTTCTTGTTTCACCCCCCACATACATGAGTTCTCAAAAGATCTTAACTTTACAACATAAGCCAAGAATGTGTTTCTTTTTATAAGATGAGAAGTTAAAAGTAATGTAAGAAGAGAAAAAGGTGAAAGGGTTTTTACCAAGAGCAGGAGTAGAGACGGAGATGGTTGGCTTGAGAAGGAGAGCATGACGAACGATGGAGATGGTGGAGGCGGAGGCACTGAAGCTAGCCATTTCTTTCTTCTTCTTCTTCTTTTGCTTCAAACAAAATCTACAAACTCTCTTCTTTTGAGTTGTCTTTTGGATTTGAGTATGGAGGCAAATAACTAAATCTACGAGAACCAACGAACACAAGCCATCTCATTTGGATATGATTCTATCCGTGTTTCACCAATATTCTTCCACCACGTGTCATATTTCATCTCCTTTTTCCCTCCCAACACAATCTATTTCTCTCTTTTCTATAGGTACCGAATCGATCCGAATCAAATTTTCTGTTCCGGTTCCAAATTTGGTTCCGATCAAAGAACGGAACGGACCCTAAAGTTCGGAACCGAAAGAATCAGAACCAGAGCCAAACTGGAACCGAAATTTTGGAACCATAACCGAACTGAATAGTGTTCGGTTCCAATATGGATCCTAAGTCCCGAACCGAATACCCTATTTTTTAAAAAACAAATAAAAAATAATGGTTCAGTTCCGATTTTGGTTCCGATAAAAGAACCAAATGGATCCTAAATCTTGGAACCCGAAGATTCGGAACCGGAACTGACCAGGAACCGAAATTTTGGAACCAGAACGGAAACCTAACTGAATATTGTTCGGTTCCAATATGGATCCTAAGCTCCGAAACCGAACAATTCCGGATAGAAATCGAACTGAATACCCGAACGCTTATACATAATTCTCTAGTAGGGCCGGCAAAAATATTTGTTATAGTTATTTCGATACGTTATGCGGGTTGATTCGATACGATAAATCCGGTATTTTTCGGATCAAAGAAAATATTAAAAATCATGATCCGTTAAAAACAGAGCAAACTACAAATATCAAAATTTTATGAGGCGTATATCAGCTCCGCTTCAACATATACATAGATACATGTGTATATATGATTAAATGTAGTGTCTTTACATATAATTTAAAAATTCTATTCACTAAATTACTTATAAAAGTTTGAAATTAAGATAGAAATGTAAAATATTCTAAAATCATTTTTTGGTTAAATTTTCTAATACTCTTAAGTCAATTTTAAAACTTCGGATAAGATATCCGCTGAAAATTTTGAAGGTATCCGCTTTCGTGCCTACCCTATTCCCTACCGTTGGACTATTATAAGATTGTGCACACATCAACATTGCTGTTTAAACTAAATCTGAAATTAAACTCTCTGAGAAAAATTTGGTGTGTGTTGTATTGTTAATCACTTCATTTCCATGCTTTTGATCAACATTTGCTATTTATCTTTGATCACCATAGCATCAGATACGATGAAACTGAACAAGCATCTACATAAAAGGACATTTTACTTAAAAGATTACAAGAAACCGGAAGAACAAACGTTTGCTATTCATGTCCTGACATGAAAATGGAAGAGGAGATATATATAGTTGACTTTATTTTTCCTCAGAGAGAAAGACCAGATTCTTCATCTTCTTCAAGAGAAGAAGCGTAGATAAAGTAGAAAGTCCAGATCAAACCAAACACTCCAAGCAAAATCCAACCCAAGAGATTGTTGCTTAGTCCAAATGGCAATCCTGTCCCTTCTGTTGACATCCTCTCGTCCACCAAGGCCATCGCGGGATTACTCATTACAGCCGTCAAAGCTGCTATCGCTGCAGAGGAAACGCCAGCCGCGGCTGAGCTGTTTCCTTGCTTTGTCTCCATAGAGCATCTCACTCCTCCCTTCCTCTTACTCATTGGAGGCAAACCTGAGGAATTTTACATACCAAATTCACAATTCGGAACCGGTTAACTAAGCCGATACTAAATCAGCAAGATTGCAAATCCAGTTTTTACTCCTTCTGAATTAGTTCTGACCACAATCGAAATCATTACTTGACTTCTTGTTGATTCATCCTAAAAACTAAACTAAGCCTCTGCTTCTATACATGTATTCTCAAAATCAATCAAAAGAGTATAATAAGCAAACCAAAGATCTTCACTTTGCACATAAACCAGAATGAGAAAAAGGTGAAAGGACCTTTACCAAGAACCGGAGCAGAGACGGAGATGGTTGGCTTGAGAAGGAGAGCAGATCGAGCGACGGAGATGGTGGAAACGGAGGCACTGAAGCTAGCCATTTCTCTCTTCTTCTTCTTCAAACAAAAACTACAAACTCTCTTCTTTTGAGCTTAGAGGCTAAATTAAATCTCTATGAACCAACCAACACAAGCCATCTAATTTAGATATGATTCTATCCATATTCCACCAATACTCTCTCTCCACGTGTCATATTTCATCTCTTCTCTACAGATGGATTATTATAAGATTGTGCACACAACAACATTGCTGTTAAACTAAATCTGACATTAAGCTCTCTGAGAAAAAATTGGCTTGTGTTGTATTGTATCCCAAAAAAGAACAAAGATTTACACTGAGAGATCGTTAAAGAATGAAGCTGAATATAACATTTGATGATAAAAAGAAGAAAAGAATCGAAATCGAACCTAAGTTTTTGAAAATCAATCGTGAATATTGCACCGTTGTAAGTATGAGTGATGGAAAGGTACATGTATGTTCCAGTACCGCTTGTATTTGTCTATACCGATGTCCAGCCACGGTTTCATGATCCCGTCATAGTGTATAACCGCTGCTTGTTCGATGTCGCTTGCTCTGACTCCTGATTCCTGACCTAACCCAACTACATTCCATCTCTTCTCTAATGGTAGCATTTGCCCGTAGAAAATCAACCAACCTATTGGCAAGCTTTCTCCATTCTGTACAAGGTCGAAGTATTTCGGGTATAGAGATGTCAAATCTTGACTTCTCCATTCTTTGAGATCGAATAGATTCATCCCGAATGCCCAAGTGCAAGCCTTAGGATTAAATTTCTGAGAAACCCGCGCATCTGAGAAGTTAATGAATGTGTCCATTGAACGGTATGAAGGTTCAACTTCGAGACAAGTCTCTACGGCTCCAACAACTTTCCCATTCATGTCAAGGCTCCACAGTTCGCTTAGATCTCTTTGAACTACTACGTCATGATCAAAGAGTACGATCTTGTTCAGACCTGGGAAAATATCTGGGAGATAGAAGCGTGCATGGTTGAGCGTAGAAATGAATCGCGGGTCACTTGAGTTTTGATTCATCAGCAATTGTGCATTGTCCAAAGGCAGGATATTCATATCATCAATGTTTAGGATTTGGATTGTTGCTCTGCCATCTTGGTTTAATATAAACCACGTTGAGATTGCTGGGTAATTGAGTGAATCCGTCACCACATGGAATACTATTTTTCCTGGGTCCTGCAGGAAGCAACATAAACAGTTAAAATCTGTGTTTCTTCTGCAGAAACTTGGAAATACTCTATTACGTGCATAAAACGAAGCACAAGGTTTGATCAAGAAACAAAAATTTAACCACAGTAGAAGCTTAAAGCATTTTTCTAGATATCCAATTCACAAAGGAACTGAACCCGGACCTATTTGAGAGAAAGAGAACAAAAATGAAGCATCTACCTTTGACGAGGAGATCGTAGAGTTAACAACAACCGCACAGGCCAAAACATTGTCAGAGAAGACAACATAATGGTAGAGATCAGGATTGTTATAACTCCGTTGAAAAGGCTTCCTTTTCTCATGATCCAGGGTAAAATATTCTGTTGTCAAACGCATTGAGAGGCAGTGAAGCCCTTTTGGGGTAGTCCTTGCTGCAAGCTGCATTAAATACCCTGCTTGCTTCTTTTGCGCCCGAACTTGTTCTTCGGTTTTATAAGTGGTGGCATGGAGTTTAGTAGCAATAGCAGGGCAGTTGTGAAAAACACGACTGACCTTATATAAAGCAAGTTCCAGGGCCTTCAGTCTTTGAGGAGAGCTGAAAGAAACAAAACATTTCTGTGTGACTCTTTTAAATGCGTACAAATTTTTCATTTCAAATTCTGCTTTCGTAATTAGATGCCAGAGCTGTCTACAGGGTGGAGCAGGAATCCCTTTTAATGAATCACCTGTGCTTACCTCTTTGTCAAATGTTTATCTTTGGTGGTATCACGGACAGCCCGTTCCAGCTCTTTTGTTCGAACTCTCAACTCCTTCACTATTTGGGAGTTATTCGCAGGTAGGGCCAAACTAAGATAGGCTTTTGCTTGAATGATTTTGTCTCTGATCTCCTTTACCCTCTCATCTGATTCTCTTTCAAGCTGAACCCTTGTATTCTTTTCACTTCTAACTAAAGGGGGTCGGAATCCGGCTTTATGACTGAGTTGAATAACTCTTGCTGAAATTTTCTCCTGAGACATAGGAAAAAGAGAAATGCAAATTAAAGCAGCACATGATCTGACTATAAGTCTAAGTTAGTTTCTTATTTCAAAAGTATTGGCAAATGCAAGGCACATGGAAGAAAGTTTTCTGTGATTTTCTTTTAAGATACTAGGATTAGCATTGTGAATTGCTTCAAAACTGAATCATTCTCAAGTTTTTTTTATCTTCAAATCAACCGAAGAAACATCCATCCCTGCATCAGAGCTTAATGAGGTTTTCGACATTAGAATTAAAAAAGAGCTTACTGAGGGTTGTTGAGAAACTACTGCTTGTTCCTCCTTGGTTTTGTGATTGTTTCCTGAAACCCATGGTATCGACAGATAAGGAAGCTTACACAATAGTGAAATTTACAACAAGATCATATTATCCTCACCAATTTCTGAGAGAAAAGCTGTTTTATCTCCCTCATCAGACCTCAAAGCATCATGACTTTTATCAGACGAACTAGACCAAACCACAGGATTAAACTCCTGATCCTTCAGAATGCGTTTAGGCTCCTCGAAGTCTTCTCCATCCTGAATCACAAAGCAACACAATATTCAACAGACTTAATGGTCTCAAGGTTTATGAAGATGAGTGGCAGTGAGTAGGACTTGTTCAATCGCGGGAAGTCTAGGATCAACCGTCTTATATCTCTGCAGAATAGAGGCGAGATAGCATCTCAGTTGTTCATTTAGCGATGAAATCAAACACACAATCGGATAAATAAAGCAATGCCACAATCCAAAAATCATGACAAAATCAAAAATGAATACAGAAGAGTCCATAGAGAGATCGAATCACACGTACAATGTCGGATAACTCTTCGATGAATTCTCCTCTATCTGCAAACAAAAGAACAATCAGTAAACGAAATCAAAACGAACTTTCAGATGCTTATAGCAATTCCAGAGATTCAAAATCGAAATCGACGCAATAGAGTAACTCTACAACATCATATTCAATCAAATCTACAAAAAAATCGAATCGAACAAACGAAAACAAGAAGAAGAAACTAACCAACGGAAGTGATGCTCTTGAGCCGATTCGAAACGAAAACAATCGGAGCGAGTACAGATAACAAAAGCAGAGAGAGGATGAGAATCCTCCTCCAACGACGAACTTGATTCATCAATGTGCGAAAATTCTCAACGAACTCTTCATATTACGAACTTCGTTTTTGTTTCCTTTGAATCGTTCTCCGCGAAGAAGAAGAAGCACATCCCCAGAAGAAGAAGAAGAAGAAGAAGAATGATATCGGAGATTCTTTGATTGTTTAACAAGCAATCAATGAAAACGATTCGAACAAATTAGGGTTTCGAGATCTTTCTAATGCGAGAGAGAGTCTGTGTTCTACGCTTTCGTCTCTAGTGATTCAGAGAGCTTCCTTGTGCATGTTCGGAGGCTTCTTCTGTTTTTTTTTTCATATTTTTTTCACATAATATACAATAAAATAAAATATAAAAGGATTTATATTTATATTTATATTTAATTTATTTTATATAGCATTAGATGTGGATCTTGTGCGGCGCGGTGTACATGTGCATCGCATGTGATATATTATGACTATTTGTCTTCTTCTGATTGGCTACGATGGACAGTTCTTCCAAACTACCACTTATATTTCGACACGTGGATAGAGTCCTTGACCTACGAGTAAGTCCAGTGTTCACTCTAGTGGCATTTGAATTTTCATTTTAAAAATTGAAAGATTTATTGAATTAGTAAAATTTTTTATCGAGTTTGTAGAGAGTTTGGTGTATCAGTAAAATCAATAAAAAATTTCAAAATGTATATAGAATATTTTAAAAGTTTTTCTTAATTAACTTAATAGTTTATTGAAAATATATATCACAATAACGCTATATTTTGTTATATATACAAAATCAACTAAAACCAAACTTTTCTTTTTTTTGGTAAATAATTAAAACCAAAATTTTTGAACAATAATATATGATAGATTTTTAAATAGACATTTAAAATTATTAAACCAATAACAATAAATTTTATTAAAAATGTTCCAATCCATAAACCAATAACAATATAGTCTAAAAAATTTCAGCACTCCTAGAAAATCTATTTACTGTAATCTCGCATCGACCAAATAAGAAGAACATCTACAAAAGTTTTAGTGAACCAAAATAACATTCGCAAAATATTTTTCAAGTAACTATACGATAGAATTTTTTTATATTAAGTAGTTAATATCTAAGAAAGTCGAATTACAAAACTAACATAACATGATCCATGCCGATGAGTAAAAATAATTAAATTTCAATATTGTAACGATGAAAAAACATTTAAATGTGCATGATCAACGAATTTTTCTTATATAAACTAACTAGTGATAGAAAATGTTTGTATAACACAAATGATTATTAATATTACTTCTTTTGATTTTGTTTTTTTTTTTTCCTAACGTCACTTCTTTTGATTTTGTATAAAAATTAGAGCTAGTAGCAATCATGTTTCTTTTTTTTGTTGATCGAGAAGGTCCGTAACCAAATAAATTTACTAGACGGATCAACCATAAATGTAAACATTTAATCTGTTAATTAAAGATATTTTTTCCTGAGCAGTGATATATATATATATATATATATATAATTATGTATTTGATAATGCCATGTCAACTTATTTGTTCTCTCTTTTATTTGTATCTCATATTTATATGTTAGGTAAAATTTCTATAATTTTGTTAATCAATTCGTTTATTTTTTTTGAACAATACCACTGCATAATTGAAAAAACATTAGTTAAGTCATAATTTCTAAAAAAGACCAAATTTTTATTTTCACAAAAAGATCAATACTATTAAAACAGAAGCACAATAACATTTGTTTATGTGTGATTTTACCCATTTTGAACTCTTATATTAAAACTAAATATACACCATGATATATTTTCTAACAAATTAATTATTCAACCATTAATTCAACTAATTAGTTTAGGTAATTAGTGAATGGTTATCCTTTCAGATTTTAAACATTTCTAAAGAAAAATATTGAAAATTAAGTTCAGTAATTAACAAATACAAAAATCACAGTTTTGATGATTAAAAATATAAATAATATTCAATGTTCTTAAAACTGAACTGGATAATTTCTTGGATTGCAGATCGATGTGCTTCAAACCGGGTTCACCGGGTGTAATGATAATTTTAAAAATAAAATTATAATCGAAAATAAATGTAATATTTTAAAATAATATTATAGTTAAAAATAAATATATTATATTAAGTATCAAACAAAATATTTAAAATCATAATATTTTAAAAGCTAAAAGTGTAATTTTGCCTTAAAAGCTATAATAGTTAATAAAATAAAATAAATTTCATGTTTAAAAATTGAACCCGGGTCGAATCCGGTTCACTGTTCCTCGGTTTTTCGTTCTTTACCGTTTTAATCCGATCTAATTTTCTTTGGGTTTATTAACCCAACCTGACTATATTTTGGTTTGTGGTTGAACCCGGTTCGATCCCCAGAGCGATCCGGTTTTAAAAATATTGCATAGCACGTATATAAAAAATTAAAATATAAATATAAGGAAATTAAAATTACAAAACTATTAATATAGGGAATTATTATGTATTTTATAATTTCTTTATATGAGTTCTACAATAAAAATTCTTACAACGATAATACAAACGAGTTGACTTTATAATCTTATCATTGTTTAGCCCGATACATAAATATATGAAAGGAGAAACTAATTTTCATTTTTACATCGAAAATTCGTATTGTTAATAAGTTTCAGCAATAAAATTATATGGTTTATACTATAGTTTGTTTATACTGTATTGAGGGTCTGAGAGCCACTTAAAGTATTATAATGATATAACTTTGATCAAAAAAAAACTCATATCATCTTTAAATCTCTTTTTGTATTAGATTATATCCAAAAATGAATCTCGCACTTTCAAAGCGCGGATCAAAATCTAGTAATTTATTAATACATCTCCAATTTTTTATGAATATTTTTTTGACCTCCTAAAATCTAAATATCATTTTTCCCCACTAGATTTACCCTTTTCTTTTTTGGGTTCAACTAATTAATTGGTTTTACTTTTCATTTTTTTGCTCAATCGTAAAAACAAAATTGCTACTGGACTTTGTAACCCGCCCGAAAAAGCCCAATTCACCAAAAAAAGAAACAAAAAAAAAAGAGAAGAAAACGTCTTGTTACTCTTTAGTCTCTCTCTCTCAAGTCTCAACCCTTCTTCATCATCTTCATCTTCATCTTCAGATCGTCGTCTCAAATTTAATACTCAACCTCCGAATCTCTCTCATCATTAACAACCTATCGATTCTCCATTCCTCTAAATCACACCTTCCTCTTTCCCCTCTTCTTCTTCATCACTATATTTCTTCCGATTCTGACTTTTGTTTTCTCTTTTCACTCTCGCTTCTTCTCGACCCTTTTACGCTTCTTCTCGATTCAGTGCTAAGAATCTTTCCGATTTCGATTTGAATATAAGTATCGTCGAAGAAACCAAAGATTAACGTAAATCTGACTCCTTTTTCTTCTGGGTCGTCGTCTTTTTTTTTCTTCTCTCTCGTCTATCTACATGCAGTTTTTGGGATAGTACGTGAGATTAAGCAATGAATCTTCGTTTTTGTAGAGAGATAACAAAAAGGGTTTAAAGAAAATAGCAATGGAAGGAGTCATGGTGGCTAAGGTTAAGAGACAAACGGTGGCGGCATGCATGACTTGTCCTCTTTGCGATAAGCTCCTCCGTGATGCCACCACTATTTCTGAATGTCTTCATACGTGTTAGTTCTTGCTTTACCTCTTCGATTTACGTCTCAATTCCTGTGAAATTTCCCATGGTTAAAGCTGTGAATCTTGTTCTTCTCCGTATCTAAATCGGTTCTGATGAAATGGGTTGTTCTCAGGTCAACGATTAGCTCGTGGGTTTTTGACCAAATTCTTTAATTTAGCATGAAAGAATCTTCCTTTGTTCGTCTGTTTAGGTTGCTTTGAAGATTTGTGAGTGTTTTCTTCGTTAAAGATTGCATTTTGGTCAACGAATGATGTCGAAATTAGGCTTTTTTCTTGAGTTTGGTTTTGGCTAATTCAATCATGGTATGTAGCTACCTGCATGTTGTTGTTAGTTGTGTTCATCTGTGTTGTTATATCCAACATGTAAGTTCTGTGTTGGAAGTCCACCACACCATTTTGTTAGCCTTGCTGTAATGGATGTGGTGGTGGAGTCAAGAGAATCTAAATTTGCATGTAATAAGTTTCAAACTTGGCAGCTTCCTTTGAACCTCAAAAGTTGAACTTTTGATCTTGAGAAATTGTTGGTTTTATCTTTTTAGTTTTTACGTAATTCGGTCGCAGTTGATGTAAAACAATATGTACTGAAATGAGATAAGTTATTGAATAAGATTTATGCAGTTTGTAGGAAGTGCATATATGAGAAAATCACAGAAGATGAGATAGAAAGCTGTCCCGTATGCGATATTGACCTCGGGGGTGCCCCACTGGAGAAACTGAGGTAGGTTCTTCTTCTTCTTCTCCTCTATTTCTTTTATACATTTTTCTCACGAGGCTTGGTTTAGCAGTGATTCCTTCTTTCTATCAGTGGGCTTTTGACTCTTACTGTTTATGAAACGAATAATTTTAACATAATGCGGAAAACATGTTCACGATTATGCTGGAATGTGCCACATATGAAAGGTTTTTCCATAATTTGTGTGGCATAGTGTGGAATAATTCAAGAAAAATCATTTGATTCAGAAGCACGATAGATGAATATGGTGGCTAGTTAATGTTTTGGTTATAAGCAGAATCAATCTCTTAAGTACTATACTCTCTCGTAATAGTTATTCGCCAGTAAGTGCTATGTTGGTGATGAACTTGTGCATTATTTTAGGCCTGACCACATTTTGCAAGACTTGAGAGCCAAAATTTTCCCTCTAAAACGAAGAAAAGAGAGGGCGCCTGAAGTTGTGTCCTCAATCACATTACCTGCAAGGAGGAAAGAGAGGTCTATCTCGTCTTTGGTGGTGAGCACACCTAGGGTTTCAGCACAAGCTGGTGCAAGAGGAAAAAGAACAAAATCTGTCTCGAGAAAAGATGTACGGGGCAGTGGTTCATTCACTAAGAGAACTGTGAAGAAGGAAGAAGAATTTGGAGATGATCATACAGAGAGTGGAAGCTCGCCTGAAACACTTAAAAAATTTACTCAGGGTAAAAGGCAGGTAAAGAAGGTGATCAATGCACTGCTCTCTTTAGCTTTGTGTTTCTTTATTTTGGTACACGTCAAGGCCAAATTCAACCTTGTGACTTGTTATAATCTTCAAATAGTTCGACATACGTTTATTTATTTGTTCTTTCTTGCAGTCTTCGTATGCAGAGCCTAACCAGTCCCTCTCTAATCAGAGAAACAAGGATGTCGATGAACCTTGGGATTCAAAATTACATCTTTGGAAACCTTTAAATTTTCTTGTAGATGTGGCAAACGGAACGAAGCCCACTAAGTCTTCTTGTTCTCAGGGGTCGGACCCAAATTCTGAGCATGGAAATGCATCTCACAATGATGTTCATGGGAGTAAACCCAAAACAAAGGATCATAAAAGAAAATGTAAACTCGAGGAAGAGATCAGCAATAATGGTGATCCTATGACATCAGAGACCGCTATGCTTAAAAAAACACGTAGGACTCGCCGCAAAAGGTCATCCACTTTTGGTGATTCGAGGATTCCGCCACTACCAGATGCAGCAAGCCTGAAACAGGAGAGAAGAAACGGTCCTGTTTGGTTCTCACTTGTGGCATCAAATAATCAGTGAGATTATTGCTATGTATCTGAGTTTTACCGATATTCAAGATTTTTCTTTGTCTTTTCATTTATGTTTATGGTGTCTTGACAAGGACCTACTGGTTTCAGGGAAGGAGAAACATCCTTGCCTCAGATTCCAGCAAACTACTTGAGAATAAGGTTAGTATTCATTTTCTCGGCTCTGTTCGTTGTCTCTTACTTTTTAATTGTCAACTCTGATTACATATTTACTTGCATTTGTGGTTACAAATACAATTTCGCAGTTGTTTTAACCAGAGTTCCATGTTACTTATGTCTATGTGGTATATGTAACTTTCTTGACAAAGCTTTCTTCTTTGGCCACATCTCACGTCAAATACTGGATTGGTAGTATCTTAGTTTTCTGTGTGGAAAAATTATCGACAAAGCCTTCTTCTTTGATTTACATTTTATTATATGGTAGGGATGGAAATATTCCGGTTTCTTTTATCCAAAAATACCTCATGAAGAAGCTTGATCTCAAGAGTGAAACCGAGGTAAGCAGCTTTATTTTTTATGCAATAGCCACTTTTCTAATTCTAGCTTGTTTCCTTTGGCCATCATTGTTGTTTAGACGTCCTTCTCGAATCACATAGACCATAGTTCTATTCTACTTATGGAGTTAAAAGGTTCATAATTGTTAGTATTACCTCCTTGAAACTTTTGGAACTCAACGAGCTAGAACATTAGCGTGATAGAGGGAAAAAACCTTTTTGATCAGGCGCCTTTATACGTTGGTTGAATCAGATACATCAATGGTTGAACAAAACTCAAACCTTATGTTGATGACCTCTAACTTTTCTGACCATTGGCTTGACTATACCGTGGAAACCGCCCATGTTAAACCTTATCGCAAGAAAACCGAGAATCTAGTGGGATATAAACATTATTCACTCGTTTATGTTTATTCTGATTCTTTAACAGGTAGAGATAAGATGTATGGGAGAACCAGTGATCCCAACATTGGAGCTTCATAGCTTAGTGGAGCTATGGTTAGAAACAACTTCAAAGCATCAAAGAGTCACTGCTTCAATAGGTTCCTCTGCAAAGGAATATGTAATGGTGCTAGTTTATGCTCGGAAGCTTCCTGAATCCAATAACTAAAAGGCTCTCTTCTGCAGAAACAACCGAGAAGAAGTGCAGGAGAAGTTGAATGTGTTGTGTAGTTAGTAATATATATTATAAATTTTTAATTAGAATCTTGAAGTGAGAGATTGGTGAATGAGAAGAACACTTTGTTTGTTGTCTTAAGAAGATTCAGAATTGCTTTTGTTTTTGGACATTTGAATGTATGATTAGAGGATAATGTTGTCATTTCAAATTAAAAAACATTTGTCTTTTTGTTTGGACTAATTGAGAAGTGCACGGTGTTCATGTGAATTGTATGACTTATGAATTATTGAAAAGTGAAAAAAATAAATAAATTTAGAGAGAATTTTAACCTTTTTAGAAAGAAAATGCAAATTCAGTATTGCTTTTATATTATTATTCGACAACATTAATTTATGGAATTGTTGTAATATTTTGTGAGACTACGGTTTATAAAGTCAAAGTTTTGTGTGAAAATAGCTTATAAGAATTGATTTAGCTATTTATGTCATCAAAATGCATTTATCTTTTTCGGTCACGTATCTTGAGAGAATTCTCACAATTAAACGTGCTTGTGGTGTAACAGCACAAGAATGAGTGACTTTTCGGAAAACGAGTTTCCGGGATTGTACGAGTGAGAATAAAACACGGAGAAAGATCGCGTGGTGACTGTATAGATAGTAAATAATGACATTAAATTTTTCTTGAAATAGCGCTCCCGACCATCGGACAGAATAAATCCGAAAAGGGACGTCGGAACACATAAAAAGGGTAGTCGGAGGCGTTACATATTTATTATTAGATATTTACATAAATAGTTTTTGTGACTTTTGGTAAACTCATAATTGATTTTTTACTAAAAATCCGTTGAAGAAAAAGACACGTATAAAAAGTAACCGTTAGAATTTGAGAAAAAAAGGTTTTGTTTTTTTGTTTTGTAACTTAACTTGCAAAAAACTAAACTCAAAATCTTGGAACTAAACGATTTTCACTTTACTTTAACCTCGTGGATAACGATGGTATGAAACGTATAGTAGATGATATAGATTTATACAATGATAATAATAACAATAATCTATAGATTAAAATTGTAGTAAAACAAATGATATGTTCCTTTGCTAGCCGCTATGGTAAAACAAAAGTTATTTTCGTTTACTAACCGTTAGCTACAACGATTAAAAAATCCGTGTGCTCCGACGTCTCTCACTGGATCCACGGATCCACTCTATCCGACAGTTTGAAATGTTATTTCGATGGAGCTTTAAAGTCATAATTTACTGTCTCTGCAATTACTACACAATTTTTTCTCGTGCTTTATCTTCACTCGCATGATTTCGGGAACTGACTTTTCGGAATGTCACTCATCATAATGTTACTCCAACACAAACACACTTAACTGTAGAGTTTTGTCATGTGACCGAAAAGATAAATGCAATTTGGTGACACATAAGTAGTCAAATCAATCTTTTAAAGATATCCTCACACACTATTATGACCCTATAAACTGGTGTCTCACATCTTTTTTTCCCGTTTAATAGCTGCAACGACAGATCCCAACGTCGAAATTGCAAATTTACAAAAAATTCGTCAAATTATACAACGGTTAAAAATTCAAACCGCTATGATTGACCGTTGCGTTTAGTCATTCATTCAACAATAGAAATGTCATTTAATTAATTTAATGAAGCTAAAATGTTGAATTAATGCGTTTAATTAACATAATTAGGAACCGAGTCTTACTTTCTTTAATTAAGGTCTTCGAATGGGACCCACTTCCCCTTCTTTTTTTTCCCTTCTCTTTGCTTTTTTCCAGAATAAAGTTTTGTCTTTTTGATATTTTTCTCTTCAATGTTTGTGTGTTTTTTTTGAGGTAAAATCACACAAAATAATGGAGAAAATTCCGGAGATTTTGTTTTCTTTTGGTTGAGTGATTGCAGAAGCGAACTCAAGAGAGAGAGAGAGAGAGAGAGTGTGTGTGTGAAGAAAGTCTTCTCTTTCACACCTTTCGTTTTCTTGAACCTCTTTTAAAAGATGATGAAACGAATCTTTGAGTTTTGAGACAACTCATTAAACAACAGTTTTTACAAGAAGCATCCAAGGAAGGTCCGTTTTGCTTTTGCTTTTGCTTCCTCTCATCATTTCTCTTCTCAATTTTCTCTATTTTCAAAGCTTAAAGAACAAAAAAGGAGCTTCCTTTTCTTCAATCTTTTGAGGTTTTGTGAAGATGAATTGTGTAAAAATGGAAACTTTACTATCTGGGCCTTTCCCATTTCAGCTTCCATGATTAGATTTGTGTTTTGTTCTTGAGTCTTGAGATTGTTTTTTTTGTGGGTTTTTAGTTTAGGGTTTGTTTAAGACATGGAGGAGATTGAAGGAACAAACAGAGCAGCTGTAGAGAGTTGTCATAGAGTTCTTAATCTCTTATGCACACCACAACAACAAGATCATCACATGAGTTTAGTCTCTGAAGAAACTAAAGAAGCTGTGTTTAGGTTCAAGAGAGTGGTGAGTTTGTTAAGCAGTAGTGTAGGTCATGCTAGGTTTAGAAGAGGGAAGAAGCTTGAACAAACCCATTTGTCTTCAAGTATCTTCCTTGATCCTTGTCAACAAAGAACAGAACTTTCATCTTCGTCTCTGAAAACACCGTTACTTCGGTCTGGTTTCCATGAATTGAGCTTGAGACCTGCAGATTCTCTCCTCACTTTAGGGACAAAATCTTTCGGTTTAAACTCAAATGCAAAAGCTCTTCCTCTCCTTCAGCTTAACCAGCAGGCAACGCCTTCTTCCGATTATCTCAACTTGTTTCGAGAACAACATCAGCAGCAGTTACATGAACGGTTGCAGGCTCACCGATATCATCATCAGCAGCAGCAACATCAGCAGCAGAAACAGCATGCTGAGATTATGCTTAGAAAGTGCAATGGTGGGATAAGCTTGAGTTTCGATAACTCGAGTTGTACCCCAACTATGTCATCTACAAGGTCTTTTATTTCATCACTTAGCATAGACGGTAGCGTTGCTAATAATATAGATGGAAAGAACTCTTTCCATTTGGTAGGGGTTCCGAGTTCAACCGATCAGAGTTCACAACACTCTAAGAGAAAATGCAGAGATGAACATGGAAGCAACAAATGCGGGAGCTCTAGCCGATGCCATTGCTCTAAGAAGAGGTCAGTTGCATTCCTCTTCCTTTTTTGTCATCTCACCACCTCTCTAAATGAGGCTAGTGCATTGATATCTGTTTGGAAATTGAGCAGGAAACATCGGGTTAGGAGATCGATCAGAGTGCCTGCAATAAGNCATGGCGAAAATACGGTCAGAAACCGATCAAAGGTTCTCCTTATCCCAGGTATTCGCTTCTTTATCACTCTTTCTTGATTCTTGAACTCATAGTGGACAGTAAAGGATCATCCTTTATAGATGTTTAAGGCATTTCAGTAGCGAGAAAATGTCTAAAAATGACAAAAGTATGAGTCTTTGTAAGAAGTGTTGTGTTGATTTATGTGCAGAGGATATTACAAATGCAGTAGCATGAGAGGTTGTCCGGCTAGGAAGCACGTTGAGAGATGCTTGGAAGATCCGGCGATGCTTATTGTTACATATGAAGCAGAGCATACTCACCCGAAAATGCCATCTCAAACCGTAACAACTTAACTCTTACAATAATTTCTATCTTTGTGGTTCAGCAAAAACTTTCTCATGTATGGCGCGGCGCGATGATGATGACTTTAGTCCAATGTTGTAATATATATGATCAGGGGGCAAGTGCTTTGTTAGAGAGAGTTTGCTGAAATTTGTTGGATTTGGGGTTTAGTAGGTAAATGTAAGATTTGTCAATGACTCTTTCTCCTTCTCTTCCTCAACTTTATTGCTCTTAATGATTGAAAGTTTTCTTCTTACCTATGATAGTTTTGGTTGTTAAAATTTGGAGACTTGTATTATGATTTTACATTTTATTAGACCATTTCTGAGAGCATAGGCAAAGGAACCAATAGTTTAGGCATCACGATTTAAAACGACAACTTTAGTTGTTTGTAAGGCATAATGAAAAATCTGCATATTTAATATAATTTTAGATACTTTTTGGATATTAAATCTAAAATAACTAATATATATAAACATATTTTGTAGTCCGAGTTTTTTCGTTTACACAATTATTTCGGTTCGGTTTGGATTCGGTTTCAGTTTTTTGGTATTGAAGTTTATGATCCATTTGGATACTTTACCGGTTTGATTCGGATTCGGTATCTCTTTTGAGTGGTTTCGGTTCAGATTTTCGGGTTCAGATTTTTTTGCCCACTCTTAAGTAAGTGTAAGCTTTTTTTTTGTTGGTTCAAATAAAACTAAGGCCTTGATTGGTAATGGTTTTTGCATTAGTTTTTGGTTTTAGATTCTTTAAAAACTATTTTTTCACCATTCATGATTTTGAGAAATTTTTTTTATAATATATTCCTAAAATCTAAAGACCATATATCATGAGTTTTAAGAAAACAAAATTTACACCGTAATCAATAAGAAATTAGAAGTTTTTAATTCCAATTGTAATTGGGCCTTAAACATTTTTTTCTGGCCCATTTATAAACAAGTGGCCCACCTACTTTGACACTAAGGAAAATATCTCATATAAACAAATGTTTTTCTTTATCGTTTTCGTGTCTGAAATTTCCAAAATTTAACATCTTTCGTTCTTTCTTTGTTTGTCCATATCTTTAAAGGATTAGATCTCTTACACGATCATGAGTCACGAGTGTTCATAAGGTAAAGAAAGCTTATCAACCTCTAAAAATATCTGATTTCTTCTTTTTCTCCATCTTACATCTTTATCAAAGTCTTTGACTTTATTCAATTTAAAGCTTGATTTGTGTAATCTGCATCTGATGATATTTTTTAAAAAAATTTTTACTAAAACGTTGTGGTGGAGATTTGACGGCGGAAGTTCATGGTGGGGTACGCTCCAGTTGTATGTTTTTATGAAATGGGTTCAGATATTTTTCTAACAAGTTGATTGATTTCTAGCAGATTCTGGGTTTATCTTTGAAAATGACGTTTTTTTCTTCTTATATATATATGAAGACTCGATTTTTATGATCTTGAAATGTTGTTTGAGCAAGATCTTTAGCTCTGTGATCTGGGTTTTTTGTGTAAGTGAGTTTGGTTGATTTTTGTCGTCTAAGTGTTTGTTGAAATGTCACAATGAGTTTGTCTCTGTTTTTTTTTTCCGCTTCTTGGTTGTTTTTTTTTTGCGTTAAATGCCTTTGGCTTTGGGTTAGGTACATGAAGAAAGATGGTTGCGGCGAAAGAGATGAAGTTTTTAACGGTTGCACCTTTCGAGTGTGCGTGGAGTGATGATCTTAAGTTTAAGGAAGCAGGAAGAGGGTGTGTTGCGTTTGATGCGTTTGCTCATAACGATGTAACGGTTGTGTTCAGGGAGAATGTAGGGAGTCAACATTATCATTACAAGAAAGATAATAGTCCTCATTACATTGTGATCATTGGTAGTAATAGGAACCGTAGGTTGAAGATTCAGGTAGATGGGGAAGCTGTGGTTGATGAAGAAGCTTCTGATTTGTGTCGTTGTTCTTTGGAGTTTGAGAGTTACTGGATTAGTATCTATGATGGGTTGATTAGTATCGGGAAAGGTCGGTATCCGTTTCAGAACTTGGTGTTTCAGTGGCAAGACTCTAAGCCTAATTGTAATGTCCAGTATGTTGGTCTCAGCAGCTGGGATAAACATGTTGGATATAGAAATGTGAGTGTTTTTCCAGTGACACACAATCATATCTTGCTGTGGAAGCAAGTGGATTGTCGTGAAGTTAAAGGATATGAGGCTGGTGATGAGAAGTTTGTGGAGGATGGAATGGTTTATGATTATGAACAATGGGGGCTTGGTAATTTTCTGGAGAGTTGGGAATTATCGGACACGGTCTTTCTAGTTGGTGAAGAGGAAATGGATGTCCCTGCTCACAAGGTTATCTTACAAGCATCGGGTAGTTTTCCTTTGAGCTCTTCAGATAGAGATGTCATTCATCTTCGTGGAGCATCGTACCCGATTCTTCATGCGCTTCTTGAATATATCTATACTGGACAAACTCAGGTACTTATTCTTTAAGTCTTCCTCCTTCGAATTATTTGTTTTTGTAAGATTTGGGCTGTCCTTCTGCATGTGAAACGCGTTGTAGCAACTCTTTGTATCTATCAAGCTTGAAGATTCTTAGTTGTCCTCATGACTTTCGTGTTTTTAATGTAGATTTTGGAATCAGAGCTTGCTCCATTGTGGGATTTAAGTTCTAAATTTGAAGTGAGGCCATTGGTGAGACAGTGCGAAGAAAATATAGACCGCATAAAACTAAGCAGCAAAGCTTTTGACCCCTGCAAAAATGTCAAACTCTCCTGTCCGATTTCTCACCCTCTCTCTGGTTTTCTGTTCCCAAGTGCTTTCCCTGCTGATGTGAGTAAGCTGAAAATCATGTACTCAACCGGTGAGTATAGCGACATAAAAATCTGTCTCAGTGACCATGGTGGTCTCACTTTCCAATCTCACAAAGTCATTCTAAGTCTTTGGAGTGTCACATTTGCAAAGGTGAGAAATTCTCTTTTTGTCGACTGGTTGCAGTTCTGATGTTTATGAACAATTTGATCCTCAATTTTCGATTATTTTCAATGAACATCCAGATGTTTACAAATGGGATGAGTGAAAGCCATCAATCAACGATTTACTTAACCGATGTATCACCAGAAGCATTCAAGGCTATGATTAACTTCATGTATAGTGGAGAGTTGAACATAGAAGACACAGTGAATTTTGGTACCGACCTGATCCAACTTCTCTTTCTAGCTGACCGGTTTGGAGTTGTTCCGCTTCATCAAGAATGCTGCAAAATGCTCTTAGAGTGTCTGTCGGAGGTAATTTTTTACTTCACAACCCTTTAGAGTAAATGATACTTTTCTCGGTCATTTCATGTTTCTCTTCTTTTCCAGCGCATCTGTTACAATATGGTTTCTGTATGATAAGAGAGGTTAACGAGCCATGAACGGAGTTGCAGTTTGAGCATTCTGAAAAAATAAAGAGAAAACCAAACAAAGCGAATACTTTTACCAAAGTTATATTAATATGGTTCCATCTATATATTACATGCAGGGATGGCGTTTTCGTTTTGGAAGGTCATACAACAAGAATAATTCTTTTATGCAAGTTTATTGGGCGCGGAAGCAGACAAATTTGGAAAAGTTTGTAGGGCTTTTTCTCAAGCTAACTTCTGGTTTTTGTTGCAGGATTCTGTATGCTCGGTTCTCCATGTGGTGTCGTCTATTTCATCGTGTAAACTCATTGAGGAGATGTGCAAGAGAAAGTTCTCCACGCATTTCGACTATTGTACCACTGCAAGTTTGGACTTTGTCTTTTTAGATCAGAACGCTTTCAGTGATATTCTTGAGGTTTGTTTTCTGTTGCACTAGCCTTTTTTCATATAAGATCGTCATAACCCGCTTGGTGACTAGACAAAGAAAATCAGCTACATTGCTGCTAGTATTAAATCCTGGATTTGCAGTCTGCAGATCTGACAGTGACATCTGAAGAAAAGATTCTTGATGCTGTTCTCATGTGGTGCATGAAAGCTGTGGAATCGCATGGTTGGGAAGCTATAGATGAGCTAATGAACTATTCTGATCCAGAAGTTTTGTTCAAAGAAAGGCTTCAGTCACTTGATGATCTGTTGCCTCATGTACGCTTCTCGTTGTTGCCATACGAGTTGCTTAAGAGGGTAAAGCAGATCTTGATCCTGCTTTTGGTGGATGAACTCTATGATGTTCGGTTAAATTTATTCCCAACTATGCTTAATGATCTTGCAGTTAGAAAACAGCAACCTAAGCAGAATAATCCCAGTATTCAATCGTCTTGTAAGTTTTTAAAGTTTATGCCATTTTTTTTTTCATTTCACGACTTTTGTTTTTTCCAAGACCTTTCTTATATTTGTGTTGTGTACAGGTAAAGGAGGCTGCTAGCTTTCTGGCTTCCAGATTGACATGTCCGGGAAATGAACCGATGTAAGAATTACGAAGTCATGTATCTTATAATTGTAAGCATCTCAAGGTTTATATTTCCAGATTTGTCAGTTATTAAAGCTTTCTAGTTCAAGGTTTCAACACCGGAGATCGAGTTTCAAGGAGCTTCAGTACATACGTGATGGAGATAGCAATGGGGTGCTGCACTTTGTTGGTACATCTTATGGGAGTCACCAATGGGTCAACCCCGTTGTCGCAAAGGTTAAACTCGTTTTCGATCTTACTTCCTTTCTTCATGTTGTTGATGTCGTCTTATTAGTGGAGTTATAGTTCCTTATGCTTTAAATTTCGCTACGTTTCCAGAAAATCACCATTACATCCAGCAGCCCGACTTCCAGATTCACCGATCCAAAGGCTTTAGCTTCAAAAACCTTTGTGGTACTGTCCCTCCTCTTTACAGGATTGAGAAACTTCGCCCTGAGACTTCTAAACCATATGTTTTTTCGATTTGTTTTGCGACAGGGTACTTCCTTTGCAGGGCCAAGAATGGAAGATGGCCATATATCATCGTGGTGGATGGTCGACTTAGGTGAAGATCATCAGGTCTTCTTCATAACTTCTCTTTCTATCACATACTCTGTTTCATAAAGACACAAACTGTCTAAAATACTTCATAACTAATGTTATAGAAGAAATAAGAGAAAATGTATTTGAGTAAAGAGAATAATAGTTTATGATTTTTAGTCAATATCGAAGAAAAGTACTAATCCGGTGGAGGATTGTTTGATGCAGCTTATGTGCAACTACTACACCTTCAGACAAGACGGATCAAGAGCATACGCAAGGTCCTGGAAATTACAGGTATCTTTATCTAATAAGTCATTTAGCCTCTATAGAGTAGATGTCTTATTAAGACAAGGTGCTTAGGAGAACTTGGTGTTGTCATTGAAGGGATCGATGGATGGGAGAACATGGACGGACTTAAGAGTCCATGAGGATGACCAAACAATCAGCAAGGCTGGTCAGTTTGCATCGTGGCCGATAACAGCAGCAAATGCACTACTTCCTTTTAGGTATTTCAGGCTGATTATGACCGGTCCGACCGCAGATACATCAACTCCTTGGAACTTTTGCATTTGCTACTTGGAACTCTATGGTTACTTCCGTTGAAAGCACACTCTCTCTGCTATGAAACTGCCTTTTGGGTCTCCCTCACTCTCTACACTCTTCTACACGTGTGTGTGTTTGTTTTTTCTTTTTTTTCACTTTCGTTCTTGTTCCACAGCAATCTTGAATTTTGGAAAGAAAAATAAAATTGTTTCACGGAAGCCTTTGTGGGTTTTAATCTTGGAAGTGTTTCTCAATAAATCTCAAAGTTGATCTTTATTGATTAGTTTTAATTTTTCTTTCAAGAGATTTGATCATTGCTTCCCTCTATAGGAGACCCCCAATTACCTTCTAAATCACGCATTTTGTTATACTTTAATCCGAATTTATAAAATCGAACCGAATTAAACTTGGATACAAACCAAAAAATTTTTAAAAGTATTCCGAAGTATATGTGATGTGGAATTTGTTCGCTTAAATTCGAAATCCAAAAAAGCACTAACCAAATTAACTCAAAATAATTTAAAACAGCACCTATTACTGAGAATATCTCTTAAAAGTGTATCACATGAAGTTATGGGATTTACTGAGATTTGATAAGCTTTTGCATGGTGACACTAATCTACATTGAAATACTACATTAAACACGTAGGTTAAAATCCCAAGTATTTCGCGTTCGGGTTTTAAGACTACCTTGTGGACTTCGACCTTACTCTTATATCTCCAAGGTCTCCTCGTGTTTGGTGGGAACTTGGACCGTTTCCAAAACTGGTAAAAATCTCGTATATAATTAGATAAGACTATAAACATATACAATATTAGGGAGAAAAAGAAATAAATTTGAGATGATATTCAAAATATTCGTTTGAGTTTTTTAAGCAAATATTGACTAAAAAGATAGGATGCTACCATTCTATTAAGGCCGAGATCGAAATTCAACTACTTAAAGGAATTCACTCAAGGTCATCCGTAAAAGTTCGTACATCTGGATATGAAAAACTTCCAATTTCATTCGTAGTTCGTCCTAGATTTGAAGAACTTTCGATCTCGTACGAAGTTCGCCCATTTAGATTTGAAGAACTCTGGATTTCATTCGTTGTTCGCCCATCTGGATTTGCATCTCCTCTATCATCTATCTTATTCTATCATCTAACACTTTATGCTCGTCCAAAATTGTTATCTTCATCGGAAAGTACAAAATTAAGTACATACAATATATGCATTTGTGTAATAAGATATCAAACATATATAGAAACCTTGAAAATAAAAGAAACTTATATCATACTAGAAAACTAATTCCAAAAAGCTTAGAGCACCTCCAGTAGGTCTCTAAATGAGTATCCAAGGGAGTATCTAAGTTATTATTAAAATCAGAAATATCCAAAAAGTTAGAAACTATATTTAATTTTAGAGACTTTTGGAACCGTATCTAAAAGAGTTGTGTGTAATTTTAGATACTCTGTGGGACCCGCGAATTAATTTTTAGTTAAAAAATTGTTTTAGATACTCAAGGGAGTATCTACCATTGAGTATGGTCTTACATTTACATTAAGAGTTTGAAGAAATATAATTTTTGTTGGTCTATCCTAAGAAAATGAAGTTTCCTAGGACAATAAAGATAATGATAAAATTGAACATGTTTTGTATTTTTTGAGATTATGAGTGTATTAAACTTTGGTAGTATTTGTATCCCAAATAATCGAAACTACAAATAACATATATTTTTTAAAAGAAAATTCTTAACATATATAGATGTCTCAAAAATAAGTTATCTTATGTTATTCAAGGGTTGGCTACAAATTTTTTTTCTTAGCTATTTCCCGTATAGATCAATAGAGGGAAAACTTAGTAACATTTGTCTCAAACATAGTAGCATTCATATTAACCATTTAGTCGCTTACTACTAAATCCGCAACAAAAAATCGTTTATTATTAAATTGCATGTTTGTTATTTGTTATGGTAGGTGATCTAGACTCTAGATGTATGACTTAAAGAATCTCGAAACCAACATTAGCCTTTTGGAAAACATATAAGTATGTAACCGACATGGGAAAGTAAACCATTACAACGCAATTTAATATCTGAATGAGAGATTAGTTGAATGTCTAACTTGTTACTCTATATTTTTGTGTTCAAAGGGAGATTAGATGTCATATCTTAGCTAAGAGGCTTTAGTCTTTGTATATGTTGTTTAAATTTGTTTCTTAAGAGCACTCTTGTTTACAATTATATATGTTGATTATTCAACCATGGTTAGATTGATATTAAGTTTATAGACCATTTATTTCCTAATGTGAATACAATTTATGTTTTAGGTCAATTTATTATGTTCTGGATTTCAATTAGGTTAGACTCCAGATTCGAAAATGTTTGATGCATGCAGTTGCATACATCATCAATATAATCAAAACTATGCATAATGCATATGCTTTCCTAAATCCCATAAATTAATTTTTAAAACCAATTTAATCTTGAGAATCATTACAAATAGTGTTTTAGATATGTAAATGAAATCAATTCATAATTCTTTGATCATTATTGGTGTAACTCTCTTAAAGATAAGACACATCACACATGAAACAAGTTAATATGGCACCATACACTAGAAGATGGTCATCTTCGGTTGGGTTCAACAACATAATTTTCCACCCAAACATTATCCGATTTCGACATTTCTCGGTTCGTTACACTCCTCCATTAGTCTAGTTTCCAA
Organism: Anastatica hierochuntica; assembly: GCA_900406275.1. Lineage (NCBI taxonomy): Eukaryota > Viridiplantae > Streptophyta > Magnoliopsida > Brassicales > Brassicaceae > Anastatica > Anastatica hierochuntica. The sequence goes on along the minus strand of OVAN01000301.1, from coordinate 22,914 downwards.
TGAACAAAACCATTCAAAAACTCCGCCCAAACATTCACCAGAAAATCAAAGATACCATAATACTATCAAAACAAACCAAAGTTTTGACCAACTTCGACTCACAAACGATTTTCTCATCCCATAATAACCCATTTAAAACCAATAAACATTCAAACGAAAGCTTAAAGAATTATCTACACGTAGAAGAAAACAAAATCGAATTTCATCAAGTAAATCTCAAGTTATGATGAAATTAATCGAAGCTAAAAGCACACTCAAAACATAAAACCCAAAAGCAAACCTATCCACATCCCATTTTAACTTCCTTCATCCTTCAACATTTATTTAATAACCGTCGATAAGATTTAGATCCAACGGTTAAAATTCAAACATGAGAGGCTAATCTTTAATCCGAGTACTCATTGTATTAACCAATCAGAGAAGAGATTTGTCTCACAACAATGTCACACTATTTAAGCATTTCTTTAGCTCTCGTCTTCTTCATCAGAATTCTTCAAATTCCATCGGAGAAAAAGAGAGAGAGAGAGAAATGTCGGCGGAGGAAGAGAATGTTCCGGCGAAGGTTGAATCAGGAGGAGAAGCTGAAGCGGCGGTGACTACACCAGCGACGGCGACGAAAAGTGGTAAAGCGAAGAAGACGAAGGCGGCGGTGAAGAAACCTTCTTCGAAAGCTCCGAGGAAGAAGACGACTTCTTCTCATCCTTCTTACGAAGAGGTTTCAGATTCGTTTTTCGATTTCGATTTTTTCAAATTTCGATTTCAGATCTGATTTTTGATTTTTGATTTTTTTTTGAAATTGATGTTAGATGATTAAAGAAGCGATCGTGACATTGAAGGAGAGAACTGGATCTAGTCAACACGCGATTCAAAAGTTCATCGAGGAGAAACACAAATCTCTTCCTCCTACTTTCAGGAAGCTTTTGTTGGTTAATCTCAAGAGACTCGTTGCTTCTGGGAAGTTGACTAAAGTCAAAGCTTCTTTCAAACTTCCGTCTGCTAAATCCGCCGCCGCAGCGCCTAAAGCAGCGACGGCGAAAGCTGCTGCTCCGGCGAAGAAGAAGCCAGTTGCTTCTTCTTCCAAATCTAAGGCTAAAGTTTCAGCTCCTGCTAAAGCCAAAGCATCTAAGAAACCTACTGCTGCTGCTGCTAAGCCAAAGGCAAAAGCTAAGGCTAAAGTCACTGCAAAACCCAAATCGAAAACTGTTGCTGCTGTATCGAAGACTAAAGCTGTTGCTGCTAAGCCTAAAGCTAAAGAGAGACCAGCGAAAGCATCAAGGACATCGACAAGAACATCTCCAGGGAAGAAGAAAGCGGCTCCTGCTAAGAAAGTAGCTGCAGCAGCAACGAAGAAAGCTCCGGTGAAGAAGAGTGTTAAAGCCAAGACTGTGAAATCTCCAGCGAAAAGAACATCGACAAGGAAGGTAAAGAAGTGAATGAAGAAGAATGGGTTTTTAGAGATAGAGTTTAGTCTTTGTATAATTGAATCAATCCTTGCTCTAAAGTTTTAATCTTTTGCTTCTGGGTTTCTTCTTGAAAACCCTTTTTGTTTCTTTTGTAATTGTTTTGGTTTTTGTTTGATGAATCTTCTTAATAGCTAAAAAATGGTGATGGGTTTCTTCTTCAATAGCTATAAAGTTTCAAACTTCAAAGTTTTAGGAGAAAAACAAAAAGCTTTTAAGAAATCTTCTTCTCTTCTCACTTTGATCTTGGTGTTTCTTGATGATACTGTTTGAATCTTTCAACTTTCTGGATTGAGTACTTAAGCTCTTGTTGAATATTGAACCTTGAAGGAGAAAGAACAATGTCTTTCCATATTGATCCAGCTTCACAAGCAGGGTTTGGTCTACTATATAGTTCATAGATCGAATCCGCATTTTCGTTTAATCTTCCTACATTCTTCAAACAATCTATCTCCTCTGGATCAACTAACAATGTCTTCTCCTTCTCTTTCCACCCTATCAACTGCACAAAAACACCACATTTTTCGCATTTTCGCGCTTTCGAGTAGAAAGAAAAACTCGAAAAGTTCTTACCTTTGGTGAACCTTCAAGTGCATTGGTGCAGTAAAGTCTAGCATTGTCAACTAAGTTGCAATACGTTAGAAACGCATCCGCAAAACGCTTGTGAGATCGCAGCTGCGATCTCACTCTAACCGCTCTTCGACACATTATTGCTCTCCTGCATAAACCCGAAAAAAGCTGCTTATGTTAAAAGATCAACACATTGTCTATACGCCGAGAAAACAGTTGGGAACACACTCTCACCTAATGCCTCGAATCACGGCTAAATAAGCATCACAAACAACACCAACTAACTCTATCCTGTATGGCTTTCTCTCCTTTCCGTCTTCTTGAAGTTGTTGTCTTTCGCCTATGCGTTCCCAATAGTTCTCTATAACTTCCCCGTTTTCGCCAACCTTGTAACCAGCTCCCATTCTGTAACGATGGCGATGCACATTCCTCGCCATTGTTATTGTCTGAACCACAAATGGTACCCAAGATAGTGTTCCATCCATTATCACATCCCGTCCTTCGTTTAATGCTGTAACTAGCAGTGATGATGCTGCATCTGTTGATGATTGATGAACCTGTTTTTTTCATATTCCCATTTACATCATCAGAGATTCACACAACATTTTTGGTTTGATATATGAAACTGATACTAAAAAGCTTACGAATTCAGCAGTTTTGATCATATCAGCATGGCCTCTAGAGCTTAGAGCTCTGTATATAACATCAGATTCTTTAAAAGCATCTGCTTCAATGACTACAGCATCTGCTCCTGCCCAAAATGGTCTGATCCAATGCACATAAGTAGTTAAATAAACACCGAGTACAGGGAAACTATATCGAGTTTTTCTTACTTACTCTTTGAGAATGTCTTTTAGTACAGTGCTCTTTCCTGCACCCATACCACCACCCATAAGGAGTAGAACCGGGCTACGGTCTTTGTGTGCAACTGGAGCCATAACTTCTGTACACTCTGAGTCATCAACCGATGCGATCCCCATAGCTTTCATTTCCTCTACTAATGTGTTAAAGACTCTTGCCACTTTTAGATTCTTAGTCACTCTCTCAAACCTTTGTTCTCTGTATATACCAAAACCAATGAAACAATCATTAAAAGAATCAAGATTTGGTTTTTGTTGCTGTTTAGTTTTACCTTGTAGCTGCCATGACAATGTGCTTGAGCTTCTTCTTTGGCTCTACATCCGCGCTCAGTATCTAACACAATGGTCTATGAGTTATGATGTTAACAAAGAAAGGATTATGAAAGTTCATTGCTTTTCTTGAAGAAACCTGACTGATCATGAGATCGGCATGGCTCCAATGGTAAGCAAAGTAACTAAGAATACATCTTTCGAATTCTTCAACGAGCTTAATGAAGAGAGAATCAGCATCAGGCTCTTCAGAGAAAAAGCTGTAAATGTCTTCCTCACAACAATCTGATTTCCTTATGTACTCATTGGCTAATTTGCAGAGATGTGGACATTCTCTCCTGTCCTTGAATCCCATCTGCCTCACTGCGACAAAAGCGAAAGACAAAAACACAAACAACAGTTTCCTTACAATGCATCAAAATCTATATATGATGAGGTAATGTAGATTGATTTTTTTCTATACCAACATAGTGAGAGAATCTCTCAAGCTTCTCATGTCCTTTGTGTTTATGAGACAATCTAAGACGAGGGATGTTCTTCGAGTGACGTAGCTTCCTGAGATGGTAATGTAATGCAACAGCCAAGACCAAACCAATGGATGAGAATAACAAAATCTGTGTGAAAGTCGTCGTGCTGTAGTTGTTGTAGCTGCTGTTAAACTCTGAAACACACATTGATCTGTTTAGTATATGCAAAGTTGTTGTGATTTGAGGATCATCAAGAGACATTATGAGATTAAAAGATTTGATGAAAACTCTCTAAAGACTTGAGTTCATTGTTGAATTTGTTTTTCTGTTAGAGACAATGTATCTGCTTTCTCCACGTGCAGTGTCCTAAAAATAGCTTAGAAGTGAGCCCTGTTACTCCGGATGCTTCTTGACCATTCTTTGTTTTGTCTCAATCTCCATGAATGTATATTGTGATGTTGCTTAAGGTAAACAAAAAAACATTAAGTTGACTCTTAAGATGTTTACTTGATTCTCAATGTCATTTGATGTATGAAAAAGACTTTTAACAAATTGGGAAAATGAGCTAAAGAATGTTCTAAAAGCTAAAGTCAGATAAGAGAAGAAGCAAAGAGTCTAAACAGAGATATCTCATTGGCTTTTCTATATAGGAGCTGAGCAAGTTGTTCTGAAATGTCCAGTTTGATTACACCGGCTGCATCTAACAGCTCGCTTTTGACGTCCACGGTCTTCTCCTTGGCTTCTCCTCTTCCTTGGCCTTGGCTGTTGTCTTAACAACTTTGGTGGTCTTATCACAAACTCATCATCATCATCCTCACCACTTTCTCTGAAAGGTTCTGTTTTCTCCCACATGGTTTTGTCTGGGACTGGATGTATGGTTTCTGCGTATGTTCGCCGGTAATTCGCCACGGTGAAGTAACTCTCTGTGAACCGGTAGACGTTCTGTCTGCAAGAGAGGAGTGCGGCGACTGCGTGGCTGCAAGGCAAACCGTATAAGTCCCATCCACGGCACAAACAAGAACGCAATCTGATATCCACTAGAAATTTTGCCTCACTGGTCATGACCTCGAATTGTGGTTCGTTTGCTTTTTCAACTTGGTATGCACGAGATTGTTCTATCGCCTCAAGGACTTGTCTCTCGGCAGATGGAACTAGCATGCCAGACCACTGCATGCTTGTTTCACGGCGTTCATTGAACATAGTCATCAACTGGCGACGGATACACTCCATCATTTGTATTATAGGAAGACTTGAAGCTTCTTGAATCCAACCGGTAAGTGACTCGGTAACATTTGCAGTCAGATGCCCAAACCTTGTTCCTTCAAAGCAGTATGTGGTCCATAAAGAGGGAGTGATGCCACGGATCCATGAGGCAGCTTCTGGAGATATCTGGGAGATAGCGTCGAGTTTCTCGTTAAATTCGAAGAAGGTGGGACATTTTGCTGCTTCCCAAAAAAGGTTCACGAGAATAGAGTGGTTGAACTTCCCACGGAAGCATTCTGCGAGATGATGGACACAGAAACCATGAAAGGCCGTTGGGAAATTAGCTTCTACTCCATCAATAATGGGTGGCTCTCTACTAGATAAAATTGTCAGCTTTGGCATGTTTTCGGAATTAACTTCAAGCAGCTGACGCAACTCTGAGAGGAACCACTGCCAGTTACTATCAGTATCCTCACCAATAACCGCGAAAGCCAAAGGAAATATTGCCCCATCTCCATCAAACCCTGTAGCAAGCAGCATCGTCCCAAGATATTTGCTCTTCAAAACAATCTTGTTCAGTGCAATGAGAGGCCGACAAGCATTAAGAAATCCACAGATTGATGCCTGGAAGGAAATAAATAACTGTTGAAAGCTACCATCAACCGGGCTTCCATGAACCACAGCAATGCTCCCCGGATTGGTTCTTATAATTTCGTCACAATATCTAGGAAGAAGGCGATAATCTTCTTCGAATGACCCACGAACAGCAGCCATTATACGTTCTTTCCCCCTCCATGCTTGCTTGTATGATAACGTAATTCCATGAACTTGATGAATTTCCTCGAGTATCTCCTTAGGTTTGCAATGAGGATTCTGTTTCAGCCTTTCTTTCACAGCCTCAGCAACCCATTCAACTGAAGCTTGATGATGACCAAGGTGCGCGATACCACCACATGTATGACTCCCGTGAATAGTCCTTATTGTAAAGGTTGGTACATTAGGAAGCTTGGCACAATGAATCCTCCAAGAACAACCCTCAGTAGCGCACTTTGCAGTGACGCGAGTTTTGTCAGATTTAACAGTCTGCATCTCAAAGCGCAGGGCAATTGCGGTATCTCTCAATGCTCTCCTACAAGCATGGACATCAGAAAATTCCATACCAACGACCAAGTTGTGCTCAGGAGCAACCAGAGATCGGCACCGAACAATAGGTGGAGCCAACTCAAGCTGCTGAGAAAGGCTTATGTCCATACCAGATACGGAATCATTATTCATGCAATGACCAACTCCCAACTGTAAATTATCATTGAGATCCTGAGAAACTATTAAAGCAAGTTTATCATTCTCTGAAGTTTCCGACTCATCATTATCAGGAAAAGAGAGATCAAAAGCATTGTCATAGCTTTCATCTTGGTTTTCCCGAGAATCAACCTCGTCTTTTCCTTCCATATATCTTTGTTCTTCACTGTGCGTCCTTGAGTTTTGAAGAGCCAACGCACGTTCTTCGTTATGGTTCCAAACCACATTTTGCTCGCGGGAAACACCTACCTGCAGGTTTGTCTCGTGTAGCTGTTCCAAAGCGAAACTGTAGTCATGAGTAGGAAGCATGTCATTGTTCTGTCGAGCTTCCATGAAATGCTCTTGTCTATACGAAACATCGTGGTTCCCTGCCATCATAAGCTCGTGGTTTCCCATATCATATCATCCACTATCTTCACCAGATTCTTGATCAACTCGAAGTGCGTTTAGTCGATCTGCAAAACAAGAAAACAATGTATGAACACTAAGGTAAGATCTGAAGCTACAAGTCTTTGATCATAAGCCTAAGCACTAGAAAGTAACTAAACATGAAAGCAGCAAATCCCAGGGGCCGTTTTAAGAGAACCCAACAATCAAAGAAACGATTTTGCTTAAGCACTTCAACAATCTCAGACACTGAGAGTTCGTTTCATACTCGATTCGATTTGGGGGCGAAAAGGGAACAACAAAACACCATCCAGCAACAAACCCAGAATCGAAATTTCACAAATTGACGACACAAACACGTATAAAAAAGGAGATTCAATGTGTTCGAAATCATATGCTTGACACCCAGAATCGAACGAAGAAGAAGAACGAAACGAATTGAAAAATCGAAACTTACAGATGAGAAAAGACGAAATCGAGAAGAATCAGCTACTAAAGAGAGAAAAGCGAGAGGGAGAGATGAATTTAGGAGTTTGAAAGAGGAAGAATTTGGCGGGTAAGGAAGGTGGTCGAAGAGGAAAATCTGGAGAAGAAGGAAGGGCAAAGAAGGACGACGATGGCTTTTGTTTTTTCATGATATTAAAAAAAAATTGATTTACACAAAGACTTTTAGGTTTTATGAGGGTATTTTCGTCATTTGACTTCTGTTTTTACAGTTAAAAGTCGGCATGATTTATTTTTTTTAATAAGGTATGACCATTCGGATATCCGATCAAGTTCGGTTCGGATTGATTTGAGTTTTGTATCTTCGAATTGAGACTTACAAGTCTCATTCAACTTTTCGTATTTATACTCTGAATAAATTCGGATTCAAATTTTTTAGATTGTTCGAGTTCGAGATTTTTATTGGTTTTTTTGACTGATTTTGAATTTTTTTTTTTTGATCAGAACGTGTTTTTTTGGGTTAGGACTTGGATATCCATATGGATTTCCGAATAGTACGGGAACAATATTCATTTAAATTTTTCGGATAGTTCGGTCTTTTCGAATCTTTTTAATAATTTTAAAGAGAGTGTGAAAACAATTAAATATGATTTATGCATGTGAAAATTGAGAAAAAAGGGAAAATAATCTAGATGATTTACAACTTAAAAACAAAATTAATTAAAGAAGTTGATATAAAAAAATTTAATATGAATTTTTAGGGAAAAAATGTTGGCTAAATACACCAAATAAATCACAACATTTTTAATCTTCCTAGAGGGAAAAAGATCTCTTAACAACTATAGTTTATTTCCACAAGAAGAAGTATAAATTTTAACCATCTCAAAATGGTAAATCCTCAAGAATTCAAGATTTATCACTAAAGTTTAAATATATATAATATTTAATTCTTTTAAAGGAAATTTTAAAATATTTGTCACTAAAGTATTATGTAAAAAAAAGACGCTAAATTAGGCAAACAAACCTCATAAGTCATAACAAATCGTTGAACAAGTTTTTGTTTGATTCTCTCTTTTTCATAAATCAAATCTCCATTACAATCTTCTTCACTTTGTTCTTAGATCAAAACATTGCAAAATCTAAAGACATAAACATTCTAATGGATTCATCAAACATTAAGTTTGATCACAAGTTCATAACAAGTGTAACACCAATGCTAACTTATGCAGCTTGTGAATGGTTCCTTATCATCCTCTTGTTCATTGATGCTCTTCTCTCTTATCTTCTTGTTTGGTTCGCGCGTTACTGTAGATTACAAACTCCATGTTTCCTCTGTTCCAAGCTTCTTCATCCTCCTCTACATTGGAGATTACTTCTTTGCACAAACCATAGAACAGAAGTTTCTTGTTTCATCTCATGTTACAATCACAACAACAACCTTGTTGATTGTCGCGGAATGTGTGATGATTGTCTCTTCTCCTTCACCAAAAGCAACTCTTCTGCTCATCTTAGATTGTGTTCTTGTTGTAGTAAACCATTGAGGAGTAGGCAACATACGCAGAGAGTGATTCGGTTAGGCTCTAGAGCGAGTCATAAGCCTAACATTCCTGCTCCAAGGTGTTTAACTCGACGAGGAAGTGGTGGAAGTTTGAAGAAGATGAAAGATCATAAGGCAACAACAACAACAAGTGGTGCTAATGTGACTCATGTTGGTTACAAAGAGCTAAAGATTCATTCGGAAACAGAGTCCGAGTTCTTGTTTTCGGATAATGAAGCTTTCTTTCCATTAACCAACTTCAAGAAGATGTCGGATCAAGAAAAGCATAACAAGAACATTCATGTAGAAGATGGTAAAATCGTCGAATCTTCTAAGAAGAAGAAGGTTGTGGAAGCAGAGGAGCGTGAGGATGTACTCTCTGAGCTTATAGCTATGAGTGAAGCTCGTCCTTTCGCGCTTGGTATACTCTCAGAGCTTATAACAATGAGTGAGACTCGTCCATTTGGTTTACTCTCTGAGCTTAAAACTACGAGTAAGACTAGTCCTTTATCGCTTGGTATGCTCTCTGAGCTTGTAAGTATGAGTGAAGCTCGTCCTTTCTCACTTGGTTTACCTCGAGAGCACGATGCAGGAGTATCAGAACAACATGGTATACCTATAAAGCTTGATGATTCCATAGACTTTTCTCAAAACATCTCTAGTTCAACTGCGAAGAAAGAATCTTCCGAGGCAACAATTGCAAGTGAAGGAGATTCCAAGCCAAAGGAACAGTCGAGGGAGGAAGAAAATGCGGTTAATGACCAAAATGTCGCAGAAGAATACTTTAGTAACGAAGAAGGCGAAGATGAGGTCAATGTAAAATCCGCCAAAGAAGAACAATCTAGTGAGGAAGTAGATGGAAGTAATGGCTATTCGGTTGCGAAATCTCGGTCTAGTAATGAAGAGGATGCGGATAATGGAGAATCTAAACACTTGACATCAGAAAATGTTACCGGTTTTTCGCCCATAGAAGCACTCTCCGGTAAAGGAGAGGATGAAGAGACTAAGCCTTTGATGTCACAAACAATCCCCGTCGAAGAAGAATCTTCCTCAAAGGTAATAGAGACTCATAATACTTCGAATGGATCACCAAAACATAAGCACTCTGCTTCTGTTGAATCTTTTATAAGCATTAGAAGTGACATCGAAGGCGAAAGTTCTGTTGATCTGCTAAAGCAACAGCTAGAACATGAAAGGAAACGCGTAAGAGATTTGAATAAAGAACTAGAGGAAGAGAGCAATGCCTCAGCTGTTGCTATAAGTGAAGCAATGGCGATGATCACACGGTTACAAGAAGAGAAAGCAGCTCTACATATGGAAGCTTTACAATACCTTAGGATGATGGATGAGCAAGCAGAGCACGACGTCGACGCACTTGAGAGAGCAAACGATGTTTTAGCCGAAAAGGAAAAAGAAATTCAAGATCTTGAGATGGAGTTAGAGTACTATAGAGTTAAGTATCCGGATGAACCTAGAGAAGAAATCCTCGCTAGCTTGCGAAACCTCCAAGATGTATATGAAACCACCAATAAAGATCCAACAGACACCATTGCGTCCCCGGAAACTTGAGGCACAACACATTTCTTGAAGCTGCATCAGTTTGCAGGAGGAAGAATACACAAGAATGGTGAGGAAACATTTACCCGGTTTCCTAAAGAACAGACTTGGCACCGTGCAAGAGAAGAGAAACATCGTCGAGGCTCAAAGGGAGAAACAGAGGACTAAAGGGACAACTCGGAGCCCGATAACTCGAGGACCGACCAGTCTGGTTTACAGTTTAGTTTCGGTTGTTATATTTCAGTTTTCACTTGTCAAAGACTGAGAAACTAAGATCAAAACTCGACGAATTCGGACTCTGTCATCTTTAGGTAATAGCAAGAGATCAATACCGCAAGATTCAGAGAAGAAAAATGCTATACATGATGAGATTGAGAAGATAATAACTACATCATTAACCTTAACCTGTTAACAAACATATACAGAAAGGAAAAATACAAAATGAGATTACCATTGTTGATATCCAAACTCCTTACTGACTACTCCTAAATCTCATCTTCATGCCTCGCAATGCCGTACAAAAGAAATACCCAAATGATAATGCCAAACGTTTGAGACGCATTACAATCGCGAAGCCCTGCAAATACAATGTCGAAAATGATGATTGCCCTTAACTAATATGTTGTTAAGACTAGAGATTGTGGAGACTAAGCGTACCGTGGTTTTTAAGAGTTTGAGATGTTGGCAAGGCAGGTAATGACATCTCTGTTAAAAAACGAATTGTAAATCTTAAATTTTTAGTTTTCGGGAAGCTCCAATGATGAGCAAGAAGAGAAGAGGTGAATAGAAATGGTTACCAGGAGCGCAGAGAGACAAAGAAGACATTGATGACGAAGCTGGCCATGGCGCAGCAATGTTATCCGTCAAATCACATGTAAAACTGTACCCTGTTGTGTTGTCGAAGATCAAGTCTGCAGGATAGCTTCTTAGAAGACAACCTGTAATTCCAATTGTCGTCGGGAAAGATCGTTAGAAACTATTAACTTTGTGAGGCGAAAAACAAAACATATCAAACAACTTTGGATAATTAGACCAACTTATACAAACCTTGTTGCATTCCATATGCTGCTTATTGCCCAGAGAGAAACCGAGGAAACGGAAAAAAGAAAAGAGATAATGTCAGGGAAATGAAGAGACAATACAGTTCTTTTGAGCGTAAAACAGAACAATTACCTTGAACACTGAAATCTTTGAGATCGACATCACAAAGCTCATAGATATTTGTCATGACGCCACCTTTGCGTAACATAGAACCGATGACTGTTGCACACACTATGGCTTGCTTGTTTGTTATTAGCATTTGGTTTTGTATCCCAGAAATGTATGCATTCAGCGAGCTACAGCACGAAGGGCTCGGAGCAGCTACATTACGGCAAGCCTTTATCACTTCTGTTGGCTGCTTAAATTCCAAAGGGCAAGCTGTAACCACAATGTTAAGTCAAAATCATTTCCGTAGACTATAACCTATCTGTAAAAGGAGATAGAATGCGATATATGGTTACTTTACCTTTGTTAACTTTGCAGGACGACAATATTCGAAATGCGGTGTTTGCTTTCTCTGCTGGGAGCTTCCTGGAAAGATACGAAAATACCACATTTTTGCAGTCGCTAATTGCATTGACGTTATTTGATCCTCCTACAGGGATCTTATCACCAACCGTCATCTGGTGTCCTGAGATGCTAACCGCAGCTTCCATAACTGCAGCTTGGCAGATTGGCCTGCAACACTCCTTAAGAGGATCAACGGTGCGACAAGCATCCAGTAATTTGCTGCTGTTAACAACTTTCTCAAACGTTGTGACATCTTGTACTGGACAAGAACCTCCAGTTAGATTCGATGACGTTACAGAGCAAAGTGCAGGTATCGTCATATTAGCTCTTCTGCTGACTAGGATACTAACGATATCTGAAAAACAATCTTTAGCAACCGCATCAGGCAGAACCAACTTATCTGACTTCACGTTATGCTGTCCTTGAAAAATATGAAGTAAGCTAACAAACTGTGGACAACATATCACGTTCCCTACAAGTGCAGCGAACGGTTGGGAACAATCAGAAGCTGCTGTATCGATAACACTTGAAAATGCTTGAAAGTCTGTAGGACATTTTCCGGTTAACTTGGGTTCGTATGTATCAGGAAAAGTAGGATACATTGGTGGTGTCCAAGGAATAGCAGGGGATGCATATTTGGGGATGACGGATGGCGATACTTGAATAGGACCAGATACTCCAATACCAGGCGGATTTGCCAACTCAGAGGTTGTCGATCTGCTACTATGCTCATTGAACTTATAATGCGCAGCTACATCTTGGAAGCTCGATAACCAGATAATATATAACAAGAAGCGAGGAACCAAATAGCCTGCTAAGAGAAGCAAGTAACCCATTAACAAACAGATATACATATTCCACGAAACAATTTACAAAACCAAGTTTACGAGACCACACAGATCGAATCTAGTTAGAGAAAAGATCTCCTAAGCAACAAGAACTTTTCTTATGAGTTAAACCTGAAACTTGTTATGTAGTTTCTTGAGCAAAGCAATGCAAACATAAAACTGTCAAACTCGTTCCAACAAGTTCAACAAACTACTCTCATGGAAGAAAATCGGAAACTAAAACTTACCGTTAAGCCAACACACAGTCTCTAAAGAGCTCATAGGGCATTATTAAGTTTCATCAAAGGCACAATAACGTAGTCAGATAAAAGCCATGACCAGTGGCTAAAAAACTCCTACAAATCACCTTCAGAAGAATCCATAAGAAGTTAGTAAACTATCAATGAAACCCAAAGTACAACACAAATTACACAACAGCTTGTTGAAGCTAATTGACAATCTACAAGATAAGTTAGATTCTTTAGTGGAATGTTCTGTGAACTCTTTATCATGAATCCAAAGAAAAGATTAGGTCTTTTAAAAGTATTCAAGAGCATACGTATAGATCCTTAGTTATCCAGATCAACCAAAAACACACACAAAGTTTAAAACTTTGATCTGCCCAGAACAAAGAAGAATCAATACTCAATCATTCAACACTCAATCTTCTACAAAAAAACGAGAATTTTACTAAGCTCCAAAGTAGCAAAAGCAAACCCAGAAAAATTTCTCGAATTGGCACTCGTTTTCAACACTTTTAAATCACTAATCTGAGAAAAGGGTTTAGCTAGAAAGCGAAGATACCTGCAAATTTCACCATCTCCGGAAAAATCAAAACATTTTATCGGAGCAATCAAAGGTGGAGAAGCTAAAGGAAGCTACTTTTCCCCAGTAGAAATTGAAAAAGCCGTCGCCTTTCGAGAGAAAAGTCGATTACGACGAAGAGCGTTTAGAAGAAGAAGAGTGAGAGAGAGAGAGAGAGATGATGAATGAAACAAACGAAATGAGAAAGCAAAGGAGGAGGAGGAACTTGAGAGAGTTCTTGTTTACTTTACCTTTCTCTCTCTCACTATTAAAAACCTTCACTGTGTTTTTTTTTTTCATTTTACCGTAATTACTAATTAAGCATGGGCTTAAAAGTAATGACTCATAATCATCAATTTCATTATAAATTCATAAATCTATAATTTATCAAAAAATAGTTAATATTAAAAAAAATAGATGCATTCATTGCTTAATATAAAATTAGTTAATATAATTTCTCTTGCATTTTATTAGCGTGGTAAATCATTCGTAGTTTCATCTATCCTTTCGTAGTTATACCTCTCCTCAACAATATTTTTCCGACTTCATCATCGTTTTATCTCGAAAAATTCTTTTATGACCATTGTATTCATTATGTATTTCTCTTTTTACTATGTTCCGTCTCTTATTACTCTTTTGTTAAGCTTTTAGCTCGTATTTGTTATCCACTACGAAAAAATAAAAAAATAGATGCAAAATTATGAATCCAAATTTTATTAACTGTAAAAATATTAGAATAAAATTAAATTTACAAGAAATAATATTCCTTTTGTCACTATCAAAAAATAATATAGTAGATAATAATATTATCATTGACGGTGTAAAGATGCAAATAATCAACTAAAACTTTTATTTGATGTTGACTTTAATATGCATTTGCAATTATTAATATTACATGCTTAGGAGGAATCCAAAGACAAAATTGTAATAGATCCATCAAATGTATGATTCTTATCTTCTCAAATTTTAATCCTTTCATCATAAGTTAAAAGAAGAATCCTTTAAATCTCATAGTAGAAAAGTTTTAAGTTGAGAGAATGATCACATGAATCTCCTCTGCAAAAATGGCTTCTGCTTCATGTTTAGTCTATTCTCTTGTTAACTGAAATCAATGGTAGGTTCAAAAATGAGGCGAATCAAGGCGATGATGAGATGGGTCTCTCTGCGTCCATTCGCTCGATAACTCTTTTAGCTTCTTCTTCCGTTGATGGAACCACATTCCTTATCTTCAATCCATCTTTCATTGCCTCAGGTCTCACGGTGAATGTGAAGTAGAATCTGTTGGAGACCTGTCAAACAAATATCACTTAAAATGTGCGTAGTAGCGCGAAATGTATGCAAAGTTATAGTATGCGTTTTACTTACTTCGCTACATCTGCGCTCTGGAATTGTGACATGAGCTACAACCTCGATGTTTATCAGTGGTTCTGCTGAATTGTTAGCTTCTGTGTACAATACGCGTGATTTGAAACGAAGGAAGTTTCCTACATCCACCTGCATTATAACAAACCCATTTCTTCAATGGGCACATCATAACTAATGAAAAGATGAGATAGAGAATTGACTCACTGGTTTGATAAAATCGACGCGATCAACTTCAAGGAAACGTGGTGAAACCCCGGCGAATGTGTAAGCGTTGGAGAAAGCCAACTCAAAGGCTTTGCGCATCAAGAAGCCTCCAAATATTCTACCGTGAATATTTCGTTGTTGTGGTTGGCAGATCAATGAGTTTTCGTGGGAAGTATCCTTAATTAGGATGCTGTCTCGATCTGCAAGAGCTGGCATGTCGAGGAATACTCGTCCTTCTGCTAACAACGCATTTAGCCTCTCTAAGTCCTTTAACTTCTCGTGCTCTTCTTTCCTTTCCGCTCTCTTTTGTTTTCGTTGTTTGTTCCTCTCTTCTGCTTCTTTCCAAAGCAGTTTTTCATGTTCGGTTTCTGGCACGACCTGGTTAATTGGAGTTGACTTTCCTGTCTTGGCATCCCGAGCCACGAATGTAAAGTTTGCTTCAAGAGCAACCGACTCAGAGGGGTTGTTGGCATCTGCAATATCTTACTGTTAGTTGATAACTGTTCGGGATCATCGAAGTTTGAAAAGGACCGCGGAGAGGAAACCATTACTCAACCATAGATGTCAATTTCATTCCACGAATACAAAGATATTACTGGATTAAAAGGTACCATCAAAGCCGTATGTTGTTCCCACTGATGAAAGTTTATCACTATCAATGAAAGCTCGAAGATTAACATAGTGCAGCTATCTACTAGAGAAGATCGATATTAATTCAAACTCAAATACTAACTACGCGAGTGTTTAGCCTCAATATAGCTAACCATGCTCATTGGTTCAGATGAAATGTATCAGTAAAAGCCATCAGAGAGAAACAGAGAAGTTTCGACGAACCTGAGCAAGAAGATTGTCATCAAGTAGAGAGGAAACTGATACCTTGGCTTTGGATGACTTGTAGTTGCATCTCCATTGATGATCTTCCAACCCAAGTAACAGCACCAACAATAGTGAGATCAACATCAACACGAATTGGTCTTTTCATAATGATCCTATCAACAGAAGCAGTCACCAATATCATTGATCTCGCACTTCCATCACCACTGCTACAATGCTACTCACAAGGAACACAATCGAATCACTCATAAAGTTAAATCCTTTTCACAAACCCACAAAATTTCTGAAACTATCAAAGCCAAACCTTGAAGGAGATTGTTCCAGCAAGAGCGTCAAGATCTTCAACCAATTTACCAGTACGAATCTCGTTCCAAGGGTTCCGATACTGTTCCCGGAGGACGAAATCGGAAGAGAATTTGTATAGAATCGAAGTCCGGCTCCGTGACGGAGACTTTACCGGCGGCGGCTCTGAAGAGGAATCGTCGTCTCCGGTAGGATTCTCGAACATGTTGCGTCTAGCTTCCCAAAGGGCATTAGTGACTGGAGAATGATACATTCCAGGCCATAAGCTAATGGGTTTCCTCATGGAAGATCCTGCATCGATGGAACTTGGATCAAGAGCTTGATCTGACGGTGACGTTGAACAACACATCTTCTGAATCGAAAACCCAGATCGAGTTTTCCTCCGGAGAGAATAGGAGAGAAGCTTTCCGGCTGATGATGATGATCTCATTGATGTTACGATTTGATGGGTTGCTGAAAGTTTCCTTTTTTTAATCGATCTAGTTACTATTTTTTCTTCTTTGCTTTATCTGGTTTGTCTCTATTGTTCGAAAAGCTCATGAAAGCTCAAAGCTTTTCATCCATGTCACGGAAGAAATGAGAAATCCACATTCATTGGTTGTGATTTGATTTAGCTTTTGGTTTCCTAGAAAAGTTGAACATTTGGGTAATTAAACATCTTTCTCTCTCCCTCCTTTATTATGCTTTCTTAAACATATAACCAAAATCCAGGACTTCAGATATTTGGTTCGGTTTCAATTTTTTCGGATTAAGAATCTATGATCTATATCATAACCGATTTTAAATAGTTTGGTTTCGAACTCGATAATTGGGATCCATTTGCCTTTGTTTCCGGAACGGAATTGTTTGTGTACATATGTGTGACAGATTAAAAATTTTGTTCTCTCGGTTTATGAATTTTCGGTTCTCGTTCGGGTCCGATTTTAATCTTCATTCTTTCTCCGTAACAGAGACAAAAACTGAAACAGGAACTAAAACCGAAAATTTGAATCGGTATCTTTTAGTACCGTTCGATTCGGATAATTTGTCCATGCCTAACCAAAATAAAAGAAGCAGCAAAGTGCTAGTTCTCATTTTTGGACTTAACCCTGGTCCATTTAAATTTGGGATAGTCCATCTCATTCGGCCCATTTGACACTTTATACCTAAAATTGGTCTTCCATATTTCTATTCAACAAATTGATAATATGTACCATATAATATCTATAAACTCGATAATTTAATATCTCGATAACAATTTTTTCCTAAATTAAATTTTCGAGCAAGATAATTTTTGATATATCAATACTCTTTAAATTAATAAACTAGATTTAATTTATAGAGATTTAACGGTAAAATAAACGACTAAATCTATATTTAATTTAGTTTGTTTTGTTAATTATTATCAAGAGGAATATAAAACTATCAAAAATTCCATATTTATAAAATAATATATAAGTGTTGTGGCAATTGTTCACTCTTTAACTTACTTTTCACTATGAGTTAGGCTAATGTTTACTAATGGTGTTATAGCAATTTTTTTTTTTTTTTGGTAAGAGTTGTAACAAATTTTTACAAAGGTCAAATAAAATATTCGATTGTGACGCACTTCGTAAGTATGTACTGGATGTATCAAAAGTCTCACATAAGTAGTTTAAAACAGTAATGAATCAATATATAAGAGTTGAGATAATCTTCCACTCTTAAACTAATTTTGGATTTGAGTTAGATCAACTCTTAGTAATAAAAATTATCTCAGCGGGTGAAAATGTACTAATGGACTATTAAATCCATAATTCAAGAACTAAGTGGTGAGTGGGTAAATTGTATTTTTGGATCCGTCATAAATATTTTAGAGCTTGGTTTTTGGTCAAAAACAATTAGGTACCAAAAGGTTTGAAGTTTCTTGGTTATAAAAAGATGAACATACAACAATAAAAATTTTTGGACACTCATACGGATATGATCTTTTGCTTTTGATCCATTTGAATATAAAATGAGTCTATCGATAAATTGACCTCCCACCAAGTTAGATATGATTTTTTAATAGATCTGAATTTAACCTTTTAAAAAAAAACATACAACAAAAAAGCCTAGAATTGAATAAATAAACATTTGACTCAAGTTCTCCAATATAAGATACTATTCCAATATTATAGTATTCAACATATTAGAAAGACTATATATATGACATGAACTTTAGGGTTTTTTATGCTTCAAAAGTACCTCTATATACTAAATGTAGAGTAAATATGTGGTCATATTATTATCCACACACATATATAGAACATATGTATGTAGATGTTGTGTATTTACATATTTAGACAAAGGTACGAGAAGGCGCATGGTGAGACAACGTAAGAGTGTGCATGCACTGTTCCTTCCACGTGTGAAACGTGAGTTGCGACATACTTCCATGAGGTGTGCCACGTTGTAACAACTTGTGGTCTTAACCATAGCCATGTCACAACTTTACTCACTCTCTTAGCTTTTTCACAAAGGGCAAAGAAACCGAAAGATTTGTTCTAGCTAGTGAAACTAAAGCTACCACTAGAATATTAAGATCTTTTTTTTCCTTTTTGGTCTTTCACATGTCGTTTTAATTATGTGTCTTAAGTATGTTTATAAAACCAAAGGTGGTGACCTAGTGACAGAAAAAGCTTAGAGAAAAGTGTAAATTCATCCATTTCAGATTTGATTTCTTTTGAAAACACTTTCATCTTTCAATTGGCCAGTTAAAACGGTGCCACGTTTTAGGTCCATTAAAAAAATCGGAGAGTGGACTAATCGATGACGATACTCGCTCTGAAAGGATTAAACCTCTCATTTATCAAAAGAAAAAATGTATGTTTATAATCAATTCATTATAGTGTCTTGATTATCTATGAATATGTCTTCTTTTTTTTCACCAAAACATGTTCTCATTTGTGTGTGATTGATTGTAGATGCACACTTTCTTGAAATAAAAACTCCTAATAATGATTAAGATGAGACAATACTAGATAGATCTTCTCTAAAACATGATCAAAAACAATGTCCCCACATAAGCTTGTACCAACATTGTGATTCGAATAATATATGAAAGGCCAAAAAAACACAAAACATAAAACCTAGAAATGCTATAAATTGAAGGCAGCTCATGAGCTCATCAACATAACCAAAGATTCAAAAACCACTAGTGAATATCACAAACACACAAAACCCTAATTACAAATGGCAGTGATGAGTCACAACAATGAAGAAGGCAAGCTATACGAGTCGACTCGGACTCTGCCGGTTCCTTATTCACAAACTCGTGGCCAAGAGAATGGAGGAGATGACGATGACGACGACGACTATGATGTGGCTCCTGCTGCTTAATCATGTGCATTTTGGTCGTATGATGTTATTATAAGCTTTAAATAAACAGTTTAAGCTATGGTAGTAGTTGTGCTTCTTGTAATAGAACCACACACTCACACATATATATAGATCTTTTCATGTACTAGTAGATAAGTAAATTTTTGACTTTGGAGTGTTGAGAGACTTAGCTATAGTTTGATTTAAGTAATAATTTAATATGTATATGAACAGTCCTTCTTATGTATCATGAAATAATAATACATTATATTGAAACATTTGTGGTTAATTATATAGTATAATCAACACTATAACATATTCACAAATATACTTATGTAATACAATTCTCATCTTCCTCTTCTCAGTCTTTTGTCGTCTCTATACATGGACCACTTACATATGTCTATGTAATATAACTCAAATGTGATTAGTATATAATAATAAACGAGTTATTGAAATTGCTTGGACTTGTTGTATACATACATTTATTATATATTTTGTATACATTATAAACACACATATACCATTGAGTTTTAAAAACTTTATTAACATGTGAACAAAGTTTATAACATATACACCTAATGAAACAAGAAAGAATACATTTGCATATTGCTTATTGTGTGCACATAACAACTAGTAATAAGTTTTGAATACATTGTAAGGGTAGAGAGTTGTTATCCTATTACAACTCTTCTTCTTGATATTGCATAACTATAGGTGAAAGAGATAACAATTTTACCAAACAGAAGATGGGAATGCAATAAGAGGAAACTTGCGGCAAACATCGATGCCAATAGCTTCAGCTAGATCAGATTGATCGCCTCGCGGTCTAGCCTTAACCCTCCAGTCAAATCTGCCTACAAGGTTAGCTACTGTCACTTCTGCCAAACTCAAAGCAAATCCTATCCCTGGACAAATCCTTCTCCCTGATCCAAATGGAATGTAGTTCAAATCTTTTCCTCTATAGTCCAAAGTTGAGTCTAAGTGTCTCTCTGGTTTAAATTCTTCTGCATCTTGTCCCCATATCTTAGTGTCTCTTTGGATTGCCCAAGCATTTATTATAACCTGTACATGCCTCCATTACAAATTATATATATGTCTAATATATAGAGGCATATAAACATTCATTTTAAGTAACACCATGGTTCAATTAAAATTAGCAAACATTTTTTTAGGTTTTATGAATAAAGTATGTATATCCTTAATTTCAACAATGACTTAAGGGTGAGTGTAAGGTTTACTAGTAGGGGTGGATATTTGGGTCGGGTCGGGTCGAATTCGGGTCAAGTTTTGGATTTTCGGGGACATAACGTTAAGTATAGTTCGGGTATTTTTGTAATTTGGATCAGATTCGGTTCAATTAGATATTTGGGTTCGAACGGAAGTTACTAAGGTAAAGAGAAACCCGAGTATATCTGAAACGATTTTGGATTCAGTTCAAGTTCGAGTATTTTTAACTATTCCTGGTTCATGTTTTTTTTCCGGTTATCTAGAGGTTTTTTTTGAGTTTTCGTCAAGTTTTAGGTGTAGGGTTTTCGGATTTTTCCGATTTTAGGTTAGGTTGAGGGATTTTAGGTTTTTTTGGTATCCGTTCAAGTTCCAGTTATACCCGACACCCAAAATACCGTCCAACGGAATTCAATATTTTTACAAATCGGTTCAGATTTTCGGATTTGAGTGTTTTGCTCTACCCTAACTACTAGCTTATTTCTTTAAATGATAGTCTTGATAGTAAATATAATCATTAATTAATAGTTTGATTAGCTAAAGATATAGTTTTATATATACCTCTGTCCCTGCGGATATGTCATATCCTAATAACTTGACATCTTCACTCAATAGTCTTGGAAGTATAAGTGGAAGAGAAGGATGCAACCTAAGCACCTCTTTAATCACTGCTTTTAAGTACTTCATTGGCTCAACTTCTTCTTCTTTTATGAATGAGCTATAAGATCTAGCACTTGTCCTAACCTCATCTTGAAGTTTCTTCATACATTCGGGATGTCTTATTAGTTCTGTCATTGTCCATTCTAGTAGAGTCGAAGTTGTTGATGTTCCTCCTATAAACATATCCTGATCATGAAGTAATGAAATGTTTTTAAACAAAACTATAATAAAAAGGTTGCATATGTGACAATAGGTTATTATTAATGAATTTATTTACCAAGATCATGAATTTGATGTCGTTTCTTTGAACTTGGAATCCACTACTCTTCTGATCTCTTTCGATCGACAGCAATATATCGACGAAATCGGCTTTTTTGTTACCTGCCTCTAGATGTTCTTGCACCACTTTGTCCATAAGATCACTAAACTTGCGACTCACATCTTCTACTTTGTTGTTAAAACCGCGGATTTTATCTATCCATGCCAAAGATGGGACATATTCCCCGACCGGGAACTCGCCTAAAAGCTCCATGATCTGCCTCACTTGATTCTTGAAATCTCTTGCGGTTTGGTCCTCACTATGTTTTCTTCCCAACGCAACTCTACTCGTAACATCGCTTGGTAGAGTAATAAAGAGTTGGCTCAAGTTTTCTGATGAAGAAGAAAAGCTTGCTTCCTCTAGTTTCTTCATCATTGCATTTATCTCTTCTTCTCTTACTTTCTCAAAGGACGCAACCATTTTGTTGGTGAGCAGATTCAGAATGCATACACTCTTCATCCAAAACAATATATAGAAAAAAGTATCCTTATTAGTTGACAAATAGAATATATATCACTAAAAAAAATGTTGGTTGTAAGATATCTCTAAACTATATTATAAAACATAAAAGTTACCAAAGTATGATTTAATCATTCTATACTTTATACAAAATTTTAACTGATCATGCATGTGGCCTATAACCTAGTACATGCGGATGTGCCACAACCATTTCATTATTCCGATTCAACTTGATAACGTGCGTGTGCGGGTGCTTGTGCGTGTGCAGGTGTAAGTCGTAGATGAAATATATTCAAACAAAAAAACGTTTAAAAGAAGTTTAAAGAGGCTAGTGACATACCTTCATTTGTCTCCAATATTCTCCATAGGGAGCAAAAACCACATCACGCCCACCATTCATAATTCTATGAACCGTTTTCGATCTCGGGCGGTTAGCAAACATATGATCATGTGTTTTCAAAACCTCTTGAGCTACTTCACCGGAGGATACTACTAGTACCGGGACACGGCCAAAATGAAGGAGCATGAGTGGTCCATATCGACTACTAAGGGACCGTAGGGAACGGTGAGGGTGAGGGCCAAGTTGATGGAGGTTTCCGATAACCGGAAGCCTCCATGGAGATGGTGGTAGGTTCACTTTGGTGGAGGTTCGTTTGAGGAATGGTTTAAACAAAAGAAAGGCTAAGAGAGTCGTTAAGCATAAAGAGATAAGCAATAACATTTCCATGTTTTGACTTTTGATTTGCTTGTGTAAGCAAGTGTTAATTGGTGATTGTTAAGCTCCTCTTTTCTTTGTATTTATAGGATTTTGAGAGACTCGTTGATTTTTTTTTTGTGAACAAGCATTATGCATATTTAAATGTTGGTAGTAACATATCAACCGTATGAACACAATTAAAATTATATGTTTTATCTGGATTTTTTTTTTACATTTTCGGTTACATATATATATATATATATATATATATATATATATATATATATATATA
>OVAN01000300.1:0-67563 GCA_900406275.1 Anastatica hierochuntica | reverse complement strand
GGGATCCAAGGAGAAAACGACCCTCAATCTCCGGTCCGAGCCATAACCGATTCATCTCCTCAACGCCCTCGGATCCTCACTGCTACATAAAATTGATGGTCTCCGCCGCCGGAAAGGAAGCTTCCTCCGACCAATCATCCCGAAGCTAAACGGAGGAACCCAAAAAGAGAGGAGAAGGAGATGAACACACCATAAAAGCCAGAAACGAGAAGAGCCAAACCACCGCCGGCGAGGAGAGCCAACGCCGACGGCACACCACGGGAACTTTTAAAATCGTCTCAAATGTGATATTTTTTTTTCTTTTGATTTTATTTAATACAAGTACAACCAAGAAAAATAATATTTTGGGTTTGAATATGATTTTGTATATAATAGTATAAACTAACAAATAAATATAAATGAAATCATATGTTACGTAAGTTTTTTAAAATTAGTTAAAAACGTATTTGAAAGAACAAAATTTAACAAAAGTTATTCCTACAAAATCTTACCTTTATTTTTTCATTTAATACTTCTCTAAGTAATTTGTTTGAAAAAAATTAGAGTAAAGATAGTAATTACATAAATTCATATACTAAATCATATATATGTATATATGTGTTTATATATATGTCGGAGCGGAGCAGATATTCATCTCTTAAATTTTTGATATTATTTATTTGCTCTATTTTTAACGAATCATGATTTTTAGTATTTATGTTGCTTCGAAAAATGGATATCTAGATTTTCCTAATCGAATCAACTTATATAACAAATTGAAACAAATATCACACTTATTTTGTCCAGCCTTAATATTTACCCACGAATCTCTTATTGAATTTTCGCTTTACATCAAATGGATCTATTGGTGCGTCTTCTTTCATTTGAACCTGATATAAATGCTTAAGGAATTTTGGATACGAGGTTCTAGCAATCATTATTTGAATGTATAACTGAAATTGACATGAAAATATTACTCTCTCCATTTAGCAAATAATATCATTTTGACATTTTCACATATATTAAAAAAACTGTTAAAAAGTCATACATGTTCTTCATTAATATTTTAAAAATAATTCACTCTCCAATTAATACATTAAAACAGTAAAGTTAAAACCGAAATTTTTCTCATAAATTTGCATCGAAAATATAAAACGACATTCTTTCTAAAACAAAATCAAAACTTCGAAACCACACTCTTGTGATAAACGGAGGGAGTAAGGAAATTGTGTGTGGACATAATGAATGAAATGGTCGTGTGTTGTTCAATAAAGTTGACCGTGAAATTAATATAATTTAATACAGTAATATACGCACATGATATGCGTACTGCACCAAATATCGACCGATGAGCTTACATAATTTTATAATGTAAAAATAAAGGCGTGATTATTGTTATCTTCTCAAATAATATTTGCTCTTTTGACATTTTCCAACTTAAATAGTTTTAAGTTTTAACAACTCATCATACGACCCTTTTTCACGGAATTAAATTTGATGTCTCTTCACTTAGACAGGTGTTGCTAAGGGAAAATGATAGACATGGAAGGCAACAATATGAAAATGTGTTATATTGAAGTTGCTATTATTGGAAAACAAGTAACGTCAAATAAAATTAACTTTGAATATGACGTTGATCAATATATCATGGAGAAAACTATCCAAAAATAAGATACAGAAAATTATTATTATCCATTATGTTTATTTTTATTTATTTATTTTCGTTATATAATTTACATGTATGTCTCCAATATTTAATAAATCCCAACCTTAAAAAAAAGGGAAAATGTAATATACCATAAATGATTCTAAAATTGACTTTGGAATTTGGAAAGACCACTTTGAGGTCATTAGAGTAAACAAACCAGAAAGAAAGAGATCATCCTTACGCATTTGTAGTAAACAGACAAAACCAAAACAAACAAAAAAGATAAACACCTTCTTTTTCATTACCAATGATTCGAGGATTGCTTCTAGTAATCATTTTGATGATACATTGTGTATATTCATCATCTCAACAACAAGAGGAGGCGAGTTTTGTCTATAACGGCTTTAGTCAAACAGATAATCATCTTCATCTTGATGGTGGTGCAAGAATCCTCACGAGTGGTGGTGGTGCTCTTCAACTTACAAACGCAACTCTTAGCCAAATGGGTCACGCTTTCTTCGAAAAGCCGATTGATTTCGCATCATCTGAACCAATCTCTTTCTCCACATACTTCATATGTGCTCTGCTTCCTGTAGGTGAACAAAGTGGTCATGGCATTGCCTTTGTTGTGTCTCATTCTACTGATTTCACTGACGCAAAGCCGACTCGATACATGGGGATATTCAACCCATCCCCTAGTGGTTCTAACTCCACACATGTGTTGGCTGTTGAGCTTGATACTTCTCGAGCTCCGGAGTTAAAAGATATTAGTGATAACCATGTTGGGATTAATGTGAACAGTGCGGAGTCTTTAGTATCTGCAAACGCTTCTTATTATTCAGACCAAGAAAGGAGGAAGATAGACATAACACTCTTGAGTGGAGATCCTATCCAAGTTTGGATTGATTATGTTGGAACAACACTCAATGTTTCATTGGCTCCTCTTGAAACTCAGAAACCAAGTCGACCTCTTTTGTCATCAACATCCATTAATCTTACCGAGATCTTGCAAGGGAAAAGAATGTTTGTCGGTTTTTCGGGTGCAACGGGGTCGGTCATGAGCTACCAATACATACTAGGATGGAGTTTTAGCAAAAACATGGCGTCTCTACAGAGCATTGACATCTCAAAACTTCCTAAAATCCCTCATCCTAGCAAGAAAAAGAAAGATATATCTCCGGTGTTCGATGTTCTTATTGGTGTAATAACTTTCATAGCCTTGGGGTTTCTTGTTGCAGCTTATTTGCATAGGAGAAACAAATATGAAGAAGTAAGAGAGGAATGGGAAAAGGAGTATAGTCCACATAGGTACTCTTACAAATCTTTGTACAAAGCAACAAAAGGTTTTAGTAGGAGTGAGTTTCTTGGGAGAGGAGGTTTTGGTGAAGTCTTCAAAGGAACTCTCTCTAGGAGCAAAGAGTTTAAACAAGTGGCTGTGAAGAGAGTATCACATCAAGGTGAGCAAGGTATGAAGCAATTTATCGCCGAGATAGTGAGCATGAGGAGATTAAAACATAGGAGTTTGGTTCCACTTCTCGGGTATTGTAGGAGAAAACATGAGTTACTACTAGTCTCCGAATACATGCCAAATGGTAGTCTTGACCAGTACTTGTTTAACAATGAAAGATTAGTTCTACCTTGGTGGAGGAGATTCGCGGTTCTCAAAGATATCGCATCAGCTCTTAGTTACTTACATACAGAAGCTGATCAAGTGGTTATACACAGAGATATCAAAGCTTCCAATGTTATGCTAGACTCAGAATTCAATGGAAGGTTGGGAGATTTCGGTATGTCAAGGTTATACGAAAGAGGTGCTGATCCAACCACAACAGCTGCAGTAGGAACTGTTGGTTACATGGCACCTGAGCTAGCAACAATGGGAGCTTCAACTAGAACAGATGTTTATGCATTTGGTGTTTTCTTGCTTGAAGTAACTTGTGGGAGGAGACCTGTAGAACCCGCCTTGTCGGCTCCAAAACGTTTTCTGATCAAATGGGTTAGTGATTGTTGGAGAAGGTCTTCTTTGGTTGATGCTAGAGATCCAAGGTTGATAGACTTCTCATCCAAAGAAGTCGAAATGGTTCTAAAACTCGGATTGATTTGTACAAACCTTGCTCCTGATGTAAGACCAACCATGGAAAAAGTAGTGCAATACTTAAATGGTAATATAGCTTTGCCTGAGTTTTGGCCTTATTCTCCAGGAATTGGAGTCCTTACTCCCACATCGGTTTCACCTTCACCGTTTGTGATCCCTTCACTATCGTTTTCGTCTCCCTCATCCAACAACTCTATGTTTATTACTCACTCGGTAATCTATGGGGGTGGACGATGAAAGTTTCTAACAACTTCTCTCATCTTTAGCCTCTTTTAACATTGAGAGTAAGCTTTTTTTATACCATTTCCACACGGTTTTTGTCTCGTTAATGTATATGGTCACACCATGTTCGTTCTTGACATTCTCTTTCAAGCTTTGTTTGATCGGTTGTGTAAGTTCTAGCAATTGCTTTGCTAAATATTTTGTAAATAAAGTTTTTATTTATCACCTTTGAATCAGCCTATGATTTATTGCTCAATAATGAGAAAAGTTAATATATACTCAAGTTACAAAGTTGTGTTTGATGGAATATTAATCATGAACTTCCAACTCAAAATCCACGAGCAAAGAAGCTAAAGTAGGCTATTTCGGACGTTGACATACATCAAAGACATAACACTAGACATTAACCATGTTCATGCTAGATCTTAGATACTTTGCAATATAGTATTGTAAATCAGAAGTCTAAGAAT
Source organism: Anastatica hierochuntica (assembly GCA_900406275.1). Lineage (NCBI taxonomy): Eukaryota > Viridiplantae > Streptophyta > Magnoliopsida > Brassicales > Brassicaceae > Anastatica > Anastatica hierochuntica. Next base: position 63,149 of record OVAN01000300.1, on the reverse strand, counting down.
ATGCATGTTTCAGCCCATTTTATTAGGTTCTCTCAGCTTTTAAAAGTGTTAAAATACTCAAAGATGGTGGCCAAAATGTGACAGCTATCATAAGTCAACTCTTGCTTATTCTATATTGCTAAATGTTTCTTCTAGTGAAAGTAATGATCACAAGTTTGTTTTGCAGAATAGCATTAACTATGGCTCAAGGATTGGAGGTGATCTTGATGGTGATCTCCTTTCTTATTCTAATTCATCCGTTAAGTCAACAAGAAACCTTTAATAATTATATTGTTATCGACGTGAACAACATGTCCTCTGTTGAATCTGCTCCAGCATCTTCTTACTTCTCAGACAAGGAAGGTCTGAACACAGGCATAAACCTATTGATTAGAGATTTCATCCAGGTGTCGATAGACTTTGATGGAATAGTACTAAACGTTTCAATGGCGCCTCTTGGGAGTAAGAAGCCAAGTAAGAGTCTTTCATCAAGATCCATCATCAATCTTTTTGACCAAGACATAACGTTTGTTGGATTCTGTGTATCAGCAGGGCAAGTACTAATGGTAAATAACCATTACATACTTGGTTCGAGTTTCAGTAGAGGCACGTCTTCATCACAGAGCCTTGAAATCTCAAAACTTCCTCAACTTCCTCGTTCTAGAACTAATAATTCTCTCAGGCTAATTGTTTTGTTAGCTGTTATTGTAATCATCATACAGCGGGTAATGATAGGAGCTTATATGTACATGAGAAACAAGTACGCGAAAGAAACAGAGGAATGCGAAAAAGATCATGGTACTACTACTACACACAGGTACTCTTACAAATCTTTGTTCGAAGCAACAAAAGGATTCCATGGTGATACGCTTCAAAGAGTTTATGAGAGGAGGAAGAAAGCCCACAAATACAGAGGAAGTCAACGAAAGGGTTTGACTTGAGAAAGGATGGGAAAAAGACTCTTTCTTATCCAGATGGTTCTATGAAGCTACTCAACCTTTTGTTTCATATTAATTTTGCAAAGAATAATGTAAAAACAAATAGTGCTCTTCCTTTGGCAGACGCAATTTTTTGCGGCTGCGTTTGTGTTTGCTCTTGCGTCTACGTCAATCTCGTTTGATTGTTGTTCGTTTGGTTGACGTAGACACTGATTTTAGACGCAGACGCTGGTTTTATCAGCATTCGCCGCGTGACGCAACGTCTAGATGTAATACCTGCGTCAATCAAACGAACAAACTTTTATGCAAAATATAAACGCAGCCGCATGAAACTGCGTCCGCCAAACGAACTAATATATTTATGAATCGACCCCTATTAATTCTACAAATTGCAAATTTGAGACATTTTGGGATTAAATTCGATTAAATTAGACGGAGGACTTTTCTCAAAATGCTTGAATATTCCGAATCCGAGCACTTAACGATCGACTTTCGCCGTCTGAATGGAGCGAACCCTAGCCGGAGATACACATCACCGGTCTTCTTCGCCCGGCTAGAGACGGCCGTAGATACCGGAGATATATACAATGAATTCTGAATTTGAGCGGCTTTCTTCCGTCAACCATGGCAAGAAGGAAGCGGAGATTAGGGCTTTGGACAAGGTGAATTTCCCTTTATCTGCTAAGGTTTTGAGCTTATTCTTAGCATTCGAAAAGGATTCTTCCTGGTGGTAAAGATTTGTGAATTCTTAATGAAATTGCTTGGGCTCTCAAGGGCTCTGATGCTGAGGTAAAGAGAAGTTTTTTGTTATGGCGATTGCAGCTTCATAACTGTGGAGCCAACGCACTGCCTCTGTGGGAATCTTAGGCCGCATCATCCCAGAACTTGCAACAATGGCAGCTTACAGATCAACCAACATGTATGTATGCCTTTGTTGTTGGTGGCTTTGTGTTTTAACTAATCTTTTGGAAGAATCATGCGTAACATAGGATGCAAGTAGATAGATGCTTTCAACATTTTAAGAAACAAGTGGAGAGTTGATAGTTTTCAGCTCACAAAGTCGAGATGGCTCTGGAACAAAGGTTTCGAGAAACTCAATGGAAAAAAGTGAGGCAATATCTTGAAGTTACATGATTTCTTGCTATTTTGGGATCATGTCCTCTTCTTCCCTGCTAGTTCTTGGAAAGCTAACACAAGGCTCGGGTACTTTCCCACCCATATCTTATCTAATTTTCGCTTTACATCAATGGAGTTTCTACTAAGATACTAAGATGCTTGGATAAGTAGGTGGTTACTGAGTATTGTACATCTCGGTGTGGATACTACTGCGACATAATTAACAATGAAAGAAGATGCTCTATGCAATTTTCTCGGTAATTTGTTGAATCTGAGCAGGAGAAGATAGGATTATGTTATAGTGTTTGTCTATTCCCTTCTCTCAAATCGTAACTTCAGTTATTTAGATTTGCAGTTCACGTGAGGATGTATTCTTTTGAACCTGTAGGGCTAAAGGGACTAAGCTTACAGGGTAGGACCTAACTATATTTTCTATGATCTATCGCTTGTCCTTCTCATCAATGTAAGAACGTTCGTAGTTGTAGGCTTTTTCCATTTGGTCTGGCTCCTAAGTCATAACTGTGTTGAATATACTTTTGCTTCTTAATTCTGCGTCTGATAGGTCAATGCATGTTCCAAAAACGGTTCTTTTAAATAATTATTTCTTTTTTTTCGGCTTCCTTTTAAGATAGCTCAAGTAGAAGAAAATTCTAATGAAAGTTGATGCATTATATAATGTTTTTTCGGCTTCCTCTGATGCATCGTCATGTGGTATTTACATTGTCTAATTTGGAATATTTTAAAAACCACGTGAAGTTTTAGTGTCAATTTTTTTTATATGAATGGAGTCCAGTTCGTACAGGCACAATATAAGGTGATTCCCTTGTTTAACTTAAACAATATTAGAAAGTTGGATCACTAAAAACATAAGCTCACATCTCTTTCTGTTCATTTTCTTTTCTTCAGCTTGCTAGGTTATGAGATGCATCTTTTTGAATGGGGGGAAGATTTTCACATCAGATCCAGACTCTCTGATTCATCATCAGCAATGGCTCGTGGGTTGCTTCAGATTCTGATTATCTCTTCTCTTCACCTGATTTCTCTATCAAGTCAACAAGAGACAAGGTTTGTCTATCAAAACTTCCACAACCAAGAAAATCTTTATCTTGATAAATCTGCAATAGTACTTCCCAATGGGTTATTGCAGCTTACAAACACTTCAGAGTATCAAATAGGTCGTGCTTTCTACACGAAACCAATTGAGTTTAGTTCCTCTGGACGTCTCTCCTTCTCAACACATTTTGTTTGTGCTCTGGTGCCTGCCCCACGTGGAAAAAGCGGCCATGGTATTGCCTTTGTAGTATCTCCTTCTAAGGATTTTCCGCACGCAGAAGCAACAAGATATTTGGGGATTTCCAGCGCGACAAACGGAACTAACTTTCTAGCTGTTGAGCTTGACACTGTTTGGCATCCAGAGTTCAGGGATACCAAAGACGATCACGTGGGGATTGATGTGAACAGTGTTAAATCTGTCGCAGTGGCTTCGGCATCTTACTATTCCGACAAGAAAAGGAATAACAAAGGCATAAAACTCTTGAGTGGAAAGCCTATACAGGTCTGGGTGGATTATCACGACACTTTACTCAATGTTACGATTGCTCCTCTTAAAGTCCAGAAGCCAAGTCGGCCTCTTTTGTCACACCCTATCAACCTTTCTGAAATTTTTCCGAAAAGATCAAGACTGTTTGTTGGGTTCTCTGGAGCAACAGGGACTATATTCAGTGGTCAATATATTCTTGGGTGGAGTTTTAGCACAAGCAGAGGACCACTGCTACGGCTTGACATCTCAAAACTTCCTGAAGTTCCTCATCCTAGAGATCCGCATAGTAATCGTCCTGTGCTGATTATCAGTATCTGTGTTTGTCTAGCTATTTTGGTGTTGGCTGTTCTTGCAGGAGTTTATTTCCATAGAAGGAAAAAGTATTTAGAAGTATCTGAAACATGGGAGAAGGAGTTCGATGCACATCGGTTCTCTTACAAGTCCTTGTACAGAGCAACAAAGGGGTTCAGCAAAGATGAATTTCTTGGAAGAGGAGGTTTTGGAGAAGTTTATAGAGGAACTCTCCCACAAGGCAGAGAAATAGCAGTGAAGAGAGTGGCCCATAATGGTGACGGAAGTGTGAAGCAATTTGTGGCTGAAGTTGTTAGCATGAGATATTTGAAACACAGGAATCTTGTCCCCCTTTTTGGGTATTGCAGAAGAAAGCGTGAACTTCTTCTTGTTTCAGAGTACATGTCCAACGGTAGTCTTGACGAGCATTTGTTTGATGAACGGAAACCGGTTCTTTCTTGGCCACAAAGGCTTGTGATTGTTAAAGGTATTGCCTCTTCTCTCTGTTACCTGCATACAGGTGCAGACCGAGTTGTTCTGCACCGAGATGTCAAAGCTTCAAACATTATGTTGGATGCTGAGTTCAATGGAAGGTTAGGGGATTTTGGCATGGCCAGGTTTCATGAACATGGAGGCAATGCAGCCACAACGGCAGCCGTGGGAACTGTAGGGTACATGGCACCTGAGCTAATCACAATGGGAGCATCCACTGGAACTGATGTTTACGCCTTTGGTGTTTTCATGCTTGAAGTAACTTGTGGGAGGAGACCCGTGGAACTGCAGTTGGAAGTTGAGAAACGCCAGTTGATAAAATGGCTTTGCGAGTGCTGGAAAAAGGATTCGTTGCTTGATGCTACTGACCCGAGACTGGGAGGTGAATTCATACCCGAGGAAGTGGAGATGGTTATGAAACTTGGTTTGCTCTGTTCAAATATCGTGCCAGAATCCAGACCTACAATGGAGCAAGTGGTTCTATACCTAAACAAAAACATACCTTTGCCAGTTTTCTCACCGTATACTCCGGGGATTGGCATGTTTGCTCCTTGTATGGTCGATGCATCATCCCTTGTAGTCTCATCCACTGCATGGAGTTTTCCAGCGCCATCGATGACTTATTCCTCGGACAACCAGTCACCTTATACTAGTCAATCAACAGATCAGCCATGGGGACAGACTTTGGACACTAAGGATTCTGTTCACCTGGTTGCAGAACCAGAGAAGCCTTAGATTATGATTCGCATCGCCCGCAGAAGATCAAGAGTTCAATCTTTGTAGCTTCAGAACACTAAGAGGTAATTGATGATGTAGATCTTATTAAATTCCCAATATTGATTGTTTTATCTGTCTCACTTGTCCAAACAAAACCAGTTTATCTCTTTGGAAATGCTTTTGCGTGTAACGATTATTAAATTCTGAGATTATAAATCTTGTAGTCCTCTCTCACCCTTCCTCAGTTATGCTTTTTGTCAGATTCCAAATGGATCTATGTTAGAGCATCTCCGAAAAAATTTATATTTGAAGTTTGAAGTTGCTATCTAAAAACAAAACTTCAAATCAAACTTTAAAAAGAATTGTATTTCGTTGATCAGATAGTGTAAAAACCTAAAAGCGACTTAAAGGAGTATTTATAATATTTTGGGCGATTTTGAGAGCAAAAAGAAAATTGATCTATCGTCCGTGTAGTTTCGATTCGGTTTCGGTTCGAATATTCGGATCTGAGTATTGTACCCAGCCAACTCAACGGACAACAATGGGTTACATATTAATTTTGCATTTTTGAGACATTTTGGGATTAGACGACGAAGCTTCCTCAAATTACTTGAATTTTTCGAATCCGAGCACTTTACGATCGACCTTCGCCGTCTGAATGCAGCGAACCCTAGCCGGAGACACAGATCACCGGTAGATACTGGAGAGAGATAGAATGAAGCACTCGTAAATTCTTAACTTCCTCAACCATGGCAAGAAGGAAGCGGAGATTAGGGCTTTGGACAAGGTGAGCTTTGAATTCTGGGAATTTACATGTTTTTGAGCTATTCTTAACATTTGAAAAGATTCTTCGTAGTGGTAAAGATCTGTGATTCGTAATGATATTATTGTGGCTTCTTATGCTATGTTAGATGCAGAGGTAGAGAGAAGGGTTAGGAAGTTTTGTTATGGTGAGGCAGCTTCATGACCGTTGAGCTACCTACCATTACCGTCGGTGGAAACTTAGGCTACATCACCCGAAAACTTGCAACAATGGTAGCTTCCAGATCAACCAACATGTATCCTTTGTTGGTGGATTTGTGTTTTAACTAATCTTTTGGAAGAATCATGTGTAACATAGGATGCAAGTAGACAGATGCTTTGAACATTTTTAAGAAACGAGTGGAGAGTTGATATTTTTCAGCTCAGAAAGTCGAGATGGCTCTGGAACCAAAGGTTTCAAGAACCTCCATGGAAAAAAAGTGAGGCAATATCTTGAAGTTGCATGATTTTTCTTGCTATTCTGGGATCATGTCCTCTTCCCTGTTACTTCTGGTACTTTCCCACCCATCTCTTATCTAATTTTCGCTTTACATCAGTGGAGTTTCCACTAAGATGCTTGGATAAGTAGGTGGTTACTGAGTATTGTACATCTCAGTATGGCTACTATTGCGATATAACTAACAATGAAAGAAGATGCTGTATGCAATTTTCTCAGTAATTTGTTGAATCTGAGCAGGAGAAGAGAGGACTATGTTATAGGGGTTGTCTATTCCCTTCTCTCCAATCTTTAGCTTCAGTTATTAGATTTTTAGTTCATGTGAGAATTTATTTCTTTGAACCTGTAGGGCTAAAAGTACGAAGCTAAAAGGGTAGGGCCTAACTATATATTCTACGTTCTATCACTTGTCCTTTTCATCAATTTAAGAACCTTCGTAGTTGTAGGCATTTTCCTTTTGGTCTGGCTCATAAGTCATAACTGTGTTGAACATATTTTTGTTTTTTAATTCTGCGTAAAGGTCAATGCATGTTCAACATATGGTTTTTTAAAAATTATTTCTTTTTTTATGCCTTCTTTTTAAGATAGCTCAAGTAGAAGATAATTCTAATGAAAGTTGATGCATTATATAATGTTTTCATAGTACTTTCATCGTCATGTGGCAGTTACGTTGTCTAATTTGGACTGAAGTTGAGATCTATATGTTTAAATATTGGTCAAATGGAATATATTGAAAACAACGTGAAGCTTTAGTGTTAATTTTTTTATATATTAATGGAGTCTAGTTTGTACAGGCACAATAAAAGGTGATTCCCTTGGTTAACATAAACAATATTAGAAAGTTGGATCACTAAAAACATAAGCTCACATCTCTTTCTGTTCATTTTCTTTTCTTCAGCTTGCTAGGTTATGAGATGCATTGTTTTGAATTTGGAGAAAATCTTCACATCAGATCCAGACTCTCTGTTTCATCATCAGCAATGGCTTGTGGGTTCCTTCAGATCCTGATTATCTCTTCTCTTCATCTGATTTCTCTGTCAAGTCAACAAGAGACAAGTTTTGTCTATCAAAACTTCCACAACCAAGAAAATCTTTATCTTGATGAATCTGCAAAAGTACTCCCCAGTGGATTGTTGCAGCTTACAAACACTTCAGAGGATCAAATTGGTCGTGCTTTCTACAAGAAACCAATTGAGGTTAGTTCCTCTGGACATCTCTCTTTCTCAACACATTTCGTGTGTGCTCTGGTGCCTAAGCCACTTGTTGAAGGCGGCCATGGTATTGCCTTTGTAGTATCTCCTTCTATGGATTTTCCGCACGCAGATGCAACAAGATATTTGGGGATTTTCAACGCGACTAATGGAACTAACGTTCTAGCTGTTGAGCTTGACACTGTTTGGCATCCAGAGTTCCATGATGTCAAAGGCACTCACGTAGGGATTGATGTGAACAGTATTACATCTGTCGCAGTGGCTTCAGCATCTTACTATTCCGACATGAAAGGGAATAACGAAAGCATAAACCTTGTGAGCGGAAAGCCTATACAGGTATGGGTGGATTATCGAGGCACTTTACTCAATGTTACGATTGCTCCTCTTAAAGTCCAGAAGCCAAGTCGTCCTCTTTTGTCACATCCTATCAACCTTTCAGGAGTTTTTCCGAAAAGATCAAGACTGTTTGTTGGGTTCTCTGGAGCAACAGGGAATACGGTCAGTGATCAATATATTCTGGGGTGGAGTTTTAGCACAAGAAGAGGACCGCTGCAACCGCTTGACATCTCAAAACTTCCTAAAGTTCCTCGTACTAGAGCTCCACACGAGAATCATTCTGTGCTGATTATCATTATCTGTGTTTGTGTAGCTATTCTGGTGTTGGCTGTTCTTGCAGGAGTTTATTTCTACAGAAGGAAGAAGTACTCAGAAGTATCTGAAACATGGGAGAAGGAGTTCGATGCACATCGGTTCTCTTACAAGTCCTTGTACAAAGCAACTAAGGGGTTCAGTAAAGATGACTTTCTCGGAAGAGGAGGTTTTGGAGAAGTTTATAGAGGAAATCTCCCAGAAGGCAGAGAAATAGCCGTGAAGAGAGTGGCCCATAATGGTGATGAAAGTGTGAAGCAATTTGTGGCTGAAGTTGTTAGCATGAGATGTTTGAAACACAGGAATCTTGTCCCACTTTTTGGATATTGCAGAAGAAAGCGCGAACTTCTTCTTGTCTCAGAGTACATGCCCAATGGTAGTCTTGACGAGCATTTGTTTGATGAACAGAAACCGGTTCTCTCTTGGCCACAAAGACTCGGGGTTGTTAAAGGTATCGCCTCTGCTCTCTGGTACCTGCATACAGGTGCAGACCAAGTTGTTCTGCACCGAGATGTCAAAGCTTCCAACATTATGTTGGATGCTGAGTTCAATGGAAGGTTAGGGGATTTTGGCATGGCCAGGTTGCATGAACATGGAGGCAATGCAGCCACAACGGCAGCCGTGGGAACCGTTGGGTACATGGCACCTGAGCTAATCACAATGGGAGCTTCCACTGGAACTGATGTTTACGCCTTTGGTGTTTTCATGCTTGAAGTAACTTGTGGGAGGAGACCCGTGGAACCGCAGTTGGAAGTTGAGAAACGCCACTTGATAAAATGGATTTGTGAGTGCTGGAAAAAGGATTCGTTGCTTGATGCTACTGACCCGAGATTGGGAGGTGAATTCATACCCGAGGAAGTCGAGATGGTTATGAAACTTGGTTTGCTCTGTTCAAATATCATGCCAGAATCCAGACCTACAATGGAGCAAGTGGTCCTGTACCTAAACAAAAACTTACCTTTGCCAGATGTCTCACCGTATACTCCGGGGATTGGCACATTTGCTCCGGTTCTGGTCAATGCATCATCCCTTGTAGTCTCATCCACTTCATGGAGTTTTCAAGCGCCGTCAATGACTTCTTCCTCGACCAACCAGTCACCTTATGCTAGTCAGTCAACAGATCAGCCATGGGGACAGACTTTGGCCACCAAGAATTCTCTTCACCTGGTTGAAGAACCAGAGAAGCCTTAGACTATCTCATCCTCTATCAAAACAGTCACATCACAACCACAGAAGATCTAGAGCTCAATCTTTGTAGCATCAGAACAAGAAGAGGTAATTGATGATGATGTACATATCAGCAGACAGATCTTATTAAACTCTCAACATTGTTTTATCTGTCTCACTTTTAAACACAACCAGTTTATCTCTTTGGAAATGCTTTTGCACTTAATGATTATACAATTCTGAGATTATAATCTTGTAATCCTCCTCGATTATGAGTTTGTCAGATTCAAAATGGATCTATGTTAGAAAGCTGGTTGGGTTATAAGCTGGAAAGTGGTCAAGACAAAGACTCTTTCCCCAGAAACACAAAAGTTAAAACTAAAACTAATCATCAAGAGAACATTTGTTGCTGTCAAAAGACTTTGTCAGGTTTACCTTTTAGTCTGGCTCATAACTTTGTTGGAAAAAAAATCACTAAAAATGGCTTTGCTTGTTTCTGGATTGGCACGAGCCAATGGAATAGTCTCTTTTTCTCAGTACAGATCAGTCAATGTACATAAAGTGATAGCTTCAAGTTGAAGTTAAAGTCCACTGAAAGTTACAATGTGCATAGATTTTGGTTTGACCCGTTATTACCGTTTTGTGACTACTTCACCACATGCACCACTTACTTTGTTCCTTTACTCTTCATCAGCTTATGAGGTTATGATATGTTACCATCTTCTTTGCAAATCAGAATCATACTCTCTAATTCATCATCAATCATCACCAATGATTCTTGGATTCTTTCAGATCTTGATGTTGATCTCTTCTTTTTATCTAATCAAACTCTCAAGCCAGCAAGAGACAACAAGGTTTGTCTATGAAAACTTCTTTAGCCAAGACAATCTTTATCTTGATGGATCAGCAAAAGTACTTTCCAGTGGTTTATTGCAGCTTACAAATGCTTCGAATCATCAAATGGCTCATGTGTTCTACAATGAATCAATTGATCTCAGTTCTTCTTTCTCAACACACTTCATTTCTGCTCTAGTGCCTCAGCCAGGAGTTGAAGGTGGCCATGGTATGGCCTTTGTAGTATCTCCTTCTACGGATTTCTCCCACGCAGAATCAACTAGATACTTGGGGATATTCAATGTATCAAAGAACGGAACTCCTTCTTCTCATGTTCTTGCTGTTGAGCTTGATACTATTTGGAATCCGGATTTTGAAGACATCAATAGTAACCATGTGGGGATTGATGTCAACAGTCCTCTCTCTGTAGGAATAGCTTCTGCGTCTTACTATTCCGACATAAATGGGAAGAACCAAAGCATAAACCTCTTGAGTGGAAAACCAATACATGTCTGGTTGGATTATGAAGCCACTTTGCTTAATGTCTCCATGGCTCCTCTTCAAGTTCAGAAGCCAACTCAACCTCTTTTGTCACATCACATCAATCTTTCAGATGTTTTTCCCAATAGATCAAAAGTTTTTGTTGGCTTCTCTGCATCAACAGGGACAGCTCTCAGTTATCAATACATTCTTTCATGGAGTTTTAGTACAAAGAGAGAATCTTTACAGAGACTTGACATCACAAGACTCCCTGAAATTCCTCATCCTAGAGCTGATCAACATAAGAATCTATCTCCGCTGATCGTTGTCCTGCTTGGTTCTCTGGTATTGATGTGTTTGGTTGTTCTTACTGGAATGTATTTTCTCAGGAGGAGCAAGTATGCAGAAGTAACTGAAGCATGGGAGAAGGAGTTTGGTGCACACAGATTCTCTTACAAATCTTTGTATAAAGCAACACAAGGTTTCAACAAGGATGTGTTTCTTGGCAAAGGAGGTTTTGGAGAAGTGTACAGAGGAAATCTCCCTTTAAGCAAAGAGATAGCTGTGAAGAGAATGGTTCATGATGGTGATCAAGGTGTGAAGCAATTTGTGGCTGAAGTGGTGAGCATGAGATGTCTAAAACACAGGAACCTTGTTCCACTTCTTGGCTATTGTAGGAGAAAGCATGAGCTTCTTCTTGTCTCTGAGTACATGACTAATGGTAGTCTTGATCAGTACTTGTTTGATGATCAAGAACCGGTACTTTCTTGGCCGCAAAGACTAGTGATCGTTAAGGGAATAGCTTCTGCTCTCTGTTACTTGCATACAGGTGCTAACCAAGTTGTTCTGCACCGCGATATCAAAGCTTCAAACGTTATGTTGGACGGTGAGTTCAATGGAAGGCTAGGGGATTTTGGTATGGCAAGTTTTCATGACCATGGAGGCATCGCAAACACGACAGGAGCCGTTGGAACTATAGGTTACATGGCACCAGAGATACTTGTAATGGGAGCTTCTTCTGGAACTGATGTTTATGCCTTTGGTGTTTTCTTGCTTGAAGTAACCTGTGGGAGAAGACCTGTGGAACCTCAGTTGCAATTCGAGAAACGACTAATGATCGAATGGGTTTGTGAATGCTGGAAAAGGGATGCTTTACTTGATGCTATTGACCCGAGGATGCGCGGAGAATTCTCATTTGAGGAAGTTGAGATTGTTATGAAACTTGGTTTGCTCTGCTCAAATAGTCTGCCAGAATCAAGACCTACAATGGAACAAGTGGTCTTATACTTAAACAAGAACCTACCTTTGCCAGATTTCTCGCCATATACCGTGGGAATTACCAATCATTCTTCGGTTCTGATCGATGTAGCTTCTCTTTTTACTTCCTCCATCTCTTCTTCCCCGGCTCATACTTCATCTTAATCAGATATTGTTAGCTTTCAAGATTGTTTTCATCTGTCTCTCACTTGTACCAACTCAAAATAATGTTCTTAGAAAGTAATAACTTGTAGTCTTCACTCTGTGACTCTGTAACCATCAACTGGAACAATCTTTGTGATTAGAGATTACAGTTTCTAACCATCCTTTTTACTCAGAGATCATCCAGTAATGGATCTTAAGACAACTTAAGGAGCTTTGTTATGTTTTGGTTTGAGCTGGAACTGTGAGTTTCATGTTTCAGATGCATCAATGTATGTTTGTACTACAAGTTACAGCCTTTGGTTGTGTTAGGAAAGTCTTAATAACCAATTCCTTGAAGCTACAAGAGAGTCATAACACACACACAAAAAAAGAATTGTAAATGATGTAAGTTAATGAGTAGTTTAATTACCAACTAAACTTGATTTCTTTAAAAAGTTATTCTAAAATATGTAAAATTTACAAAAGCTTATAGAACAAATTTCAAACCATTATCAATCAAAAATGTAATTTTTTTCCTCTTCTAACTTTTCATTTTTGTGAGTTATCTCTTCCATTTTGCCATCGTTGACATCAAAAGCTTTGATAATGGAACTTATTAAACATGTGGATAATTGAATATAATTACATATTTTTGGTCAATATGTTGTAAATTACACAACTATCAAATAAAAAATGAATCAAAGCTGTCAGTATTTGTATACTAATATTGATTATCAAAGTTTTGACAAGGTTAGTTTTTTTTGGTTAATTGGTTATACTTTTTTTTTGTCAATCATCTAAATATTTGTTAATGAAAGCTATACATGAAATACACAAGTTTTTTTTGTCAACTGAATAATATATATAAATCCCCAAAGCAGTCGATACAACAACAGACAAACAACAGACAAGGAAAGAGATACAAACAAGGCTCAAAAACCAAGCAAAGCCATTAACACTACCTCTGTTCTGAAAACAGAGCAAAAACAGAAGTAAAAACAAGAGAAGGAGGAGAGCTTAGCAAGAACATAAGCGTTTCTCAGCCTCCAAAATCTGAGCTAACCAAGACGGAGGACCTACCGCAACATACGATTGGCGTCTATCCTCCATTGTCACACTACGAGCGATCAAGAAAGCACTCCTATTCGCATGAAATGTAACCAAATCCATTTTCCAAGCCTCTAGACCATTCAACACATTTCTTACCTCAAGAGCATAAGCTTGATAAGCTGGCCATTCCGGTGGCCTATTAACTGCACCAACTAAGTCCTTTGCATCACAACCAAATATCACCTTAGATACATGATGACTCAACATGCTCTCGATGGACCACAAAACACTTAGATATTTCGCTTCCAATAAACTCCTTACCACACCAAAGCAACGTCTACTGTGAAGGAGTACCTTCCCGCTAGAATCACGGAGAATCCATGATGCTCCACCCATGCTCTTTTTCTTTGACCAAGAGATGCCAATGTTACACTTCAACCAGTCATGTGGCGGCGGTTTCCATTGATTTTTGAGTTGACCAGGAGCCAGTGAAGATTGAGAGAAATGTTGATCATGTTCTTGGGCTGTTAGCCATTCCTGCGCATCTTTATGTATTTTATGAAGCGTTTCCAAAGAACCAAATTGTCTCCCCTCAAAGAGCAACTTATTCCGATTCTTCCACATAATCCAAAGTACTCACGGGAACAATCTGCTCATCTCTTTAGGCACACTAGAATCTCTGTAAACTTCCAAAAGGTGATGAACATTAGCATAAACAGAGGATGTACTGAAACCATTTTGAGGGAGAGGGAAATGCAGAGCACTCCACACTTGGCGAGCCTTGGGACACAAGAAAAGTATATGATTGATTGTCTCTTCTCGAGCACCACATAATTGTGTCTCCAAATCCAAAAATCACTGACATTACGTACCGGTTTCATTTGAAGGATTTTTTGTACATCAAGTGGGAAGAAAAGCTCATTCAATCTGGCATGATCCCACGTACCAGACGATGCATCCATCAGCTCATGAACTGTGAGCTTGAGATTAAATGTTCTATTCTTGAGTAAAGGACGACGCATATTGCCATCGGGGATCCAAGGATCTAGCCACACTTTAATGGACCGCCCATCACCTATCATCCGACGCAATCCTTTAACTAAAAGCTCTCTGCCATGTATCAAGCTGCACCAAGCAAAGGAAGGGCGCTCACCCAATCTAGCCTTCAAAATATCATGGTCTGCATAATACCTGCTACGAAGAACTTGAGCAAAAAGAGAGTCAGGTTCTGAAAGGGCCCGCCAAGCTTGCTTCGCAAGAAGGGCTTGATTGAACCTCTCGATATCTCTAAAACCCAAGCCTCCATCCTTTTTAGACAAACATAGTTTCTCCCACTGCACCCAATGGAGTTTCCTTCTTTCCGCCGAGTTGCTCCACCAAAACTGAGCCATGGCCTTGTTTAAACTATCACACGTGGATTTAGGCAGCTTGAAGACTGACATAGCATAGACCGGCATCACCTTTGCTACCGATTTGAGCAGAACATTCTTACCTCCTTGAGATAAAGATCGAGAGAACCATCCACTAAGTCGATTATTTAACCTCTCTTGTATGTAATTAAGTAAGTCCACTTTAGAACCACTAAAACACTCCGGTAACCCGAGATACGTTCCGGCACCACCCTCATTAAATATGTTCATGCCCGATTGAATAGGAGCTTTGATATCCTCAGCCACATTCCGCCCAAAAGTGATCGAAGATTTTGCAGTATTAATGACCTGTCCCGTAGCCTCACCATATGTTTGAAGGATTGATTTCAAAGAGAGTCATTGATCCAAAGAAGCTTTACACACAAACAAACTATCATCAGCGAATAGGAAATGGTGAATCATAGGACCCAAATTCGAAAACCGAATGCCTTGAATCTGACCCTCTCTCTCAGCCTTAGTAAGTAAGTGGATGAGGCCTTCGGTACAAATTACAAATAAGAGAGGCGAGAGTGGGTCGCCTTGCCGCAGTCCGTGTTCGGGAGATACCACTCCATGTTTCTGCCCATTTAAAAGTACTGAGTAGCTCACAGATCGTACACAAAAGAGGACCCAATCAACCCACTTCCAATGAAAACCCATTACTTCCAATATCTTCCTCAAATAAGACCATTCCAATCTATCATAGGCTTTTGACATATCTGTTTTCAAAGCCAAAAACTCAGAAGAAATCTTTGGATGCGTTCTTAAGCTATGTACAACTTCATGAGCAATAAGAATGTTGTCTGATATCGATCTTTTCGCCACAAAAGCTGACTGAGTGGCGGAGATTATAGATGACATTATTGGCTTCAGACGGGCGACAAGAATCTTAGAAACAATCTTATACAAAAAGGAACACAAGCTGATCGGTCTTAGATCCGACATGAGAGAGGGTGCTTCCTTCTTCGGGATGAGACAAATAAGCGTGTAATTCCAATTAGAGGGGAACGTACCATTGTGAAAGAAATCTTGTACTTCCTCTATAACTTTCGAACCAATTATATCGGAAAAACTAACCATTCATCTCGTCCGCTCCCGGAGCACTTGAAGGATCAATCGAAAAAATCGCTTGTCTGACTTCATCTGGAGAGACATCTTCTATAAGTTGAGCATTCATGGAAGATGAGATTCTGCTGCTAAAACCAGAGAACAGAGCCGAGAAATCCCTCTGTGTGGAGCTTTGAAACAGAGTATGAAAGTAGGAAGTGGCAACTTGACCTTTAGCTGCTTCATCCTCCTGCGTAATACCATTCACATCGATCAGCTTTGGGATCCATTTCTTCGCTCGGTTGTGCTTTACAGAAGCATGAAAAAACTTCGTGTTGCGATCTCCACTTTTCAGCCATCTCTCACGACTCTTCTGCCTCCAATAAAATTCCTCGTCTCGGTATGCCAAAGTGAGGTCCCGTTTCAATCTGCTCATATGAGCAAAGCAAGGAGACAAAGAGGAGGATTCTATATCCAGTTCTGCTTTCAACTGTTGTATTCGATCAAGAGAATTCATCTTATTCTGTTTCCTCCATTGACTAATAGATTTACGACAATCTCCTATGCGGGACATGACAGACCTCGCCGTTATTGTCGTACCTCTGTTCCATGACATATCAATGATTTCCTTTAGCCCCTCCTTCTCGATAAGTCTGTAGTCAAAACGAAACTGACCTTGATTACACCTCTGGTTCTCAAACAAGCGAACCAACACAGGCCTGTGGTCGGAGCCAATACGTTGGAGAAACAGCTGATGAGCTGAGGGGAATTGTGAAGCCCAATTGTCATTCCCAAAAGCCCTATCTAACTTACACTGGATCCAAAGGTCATGGCGTTTTCCGGCCCATGAAAAACTATTACTCAGGCCCGACAACTCAGTCATCTTACAGCTCTGAAGCATATCCGAGAAAGGTACAAAGGAATTATCACTTCTCTTAGGACCACCAAGCTTCTCACTATTGTTCAATAATTCATTGAAGTCACCAACTATACACCAACTTCTTGATCTAGAGACACCAATACGTGATAAGCGTTCCCAAACTACATGTCTCAACTGAGGATACGGGTCTCCATAAACACAAGAAAGAAAAAACTTTTGATCACCAAACTGTACATCCATATCAACGAGATTTTTATTTACAAACAAAAAATCTAATTGTACACAACTTTTCCAAATCACAGCTAAACCACCACTCA
Source organism: Anastatica hierochuntica (assembly GCA_900406275.1). Lineage (NCBI taxonomy): Eukaryota > Viridiplantae > Streptophyta > Magnoliopsida > Brassicales > Brassicaceae > Anastatica > Anastatica hierochuntica. Next base: position 46,374 of record OVAN01000300.1, on the reverse strand, counting down.
TCCCGTCCGGTTCCACAGTAACAACACGATCGAAACCTAGCCAAACTTGCAAATCAACAACAACATCTCTTTTGTTTTTTGTTTCCATAAGAAAAACTATCTCCGGTGAAAATTCTTTGGTTAACTCCCGGAGACGATTGTCTGTCAGGTCCGGACCAAGGCCCTGACAGTTCCAGCTCAATAATCTCATCTCCGATCCGGCCATTCCTCCCTCGGAACAGCCTCCGTCTCCTTCAGCTTAGCTAGCTTGGATGGAGTTCCCAAAATGTTTGTAGCTTTTCTCTTGTAGGTTATTAACATACTCTGTTTTGTCTTCTGTTTTTGAGTTTTTAAAGTTCCAGCCAGGCGACGACTCCTTGAAGGTCTTCTACGAGTGCGTTTAAGAGAGGAGGAAGTTCCGGAAGAGCTGACTTCATAGGAAGCCAAGTCTTGAACCGTCGAACCTCCCTGCCTCAACCGATGATCAACAACAGAGAAAATATTTGAAGGGAAACCGAGAACACGATCCACAGAAGGAGAAGCAGCTTGATTAGCCCTGATGGTTGAGGATAAGAGTTTAGCTGCTGGATCGGTAGGTTGTTTTTGCGAGTCTGATTTTTCATAGCTGAAAACAATGCCTTTCCCTTTATCGACATCTCGATGAACCACGGGAATAGGCTCAAGCGACAACATTGATTTTTGGGAGACATGATCTTTTTCAACTTCTGCGACAGTGGTCTGGATACGCAGTATCCTAGCTCTACGTTCCGCTTCGTCGTCAACCATGAGATACTGTCGCATTTCTTGGAGAACCTCAGGTGCTATTCTTGGCCTTCCAGTGTTAGGATCCTTCCCAACTTGAGATTCAGAAAGAACCCCAAACAGTGGATCACCATCGGCTAAGGTCTGTTCTGTTTTGTCACGCGTTTCACTTTGGCTATCCGATTGGACCGTTGCACTTGGTCGGACCTGGACTAGGAGAGGACAATGAGCCTTATCATGTGTGAGTCGCTGGCAAATGTAACAGCGTTTTTGAACCCGTTCAAAATCAAAGAGCAACTTCACCGAACCTCCAGAAGGTAAATTTACGACTTGAGATCGGCGAACAGGTTTGGAGACGTCAAACATCACACAAACTCTGACGTAATCTTTGCGTTGCGAAATAGAAGGATCAAAGGCAATGTCTGTAACTCGTCCAACAAATTCACCAAACTTCATGATTGCTTTCTCTGTGAAATGGTTGACCGGTATGTTTCTTATCTGGACCCAAACAGGTAGAAACTGGAGATAATTTTCCAGTTCAACCTCATACCATCTATCCATCACCACCGACCACTCATTAAAGGTCCACGATCCTTTCTTCAGAACCTCCTCCATATCCTCTTGATATTTGAAAATAAATTGGAACCTATCTTTGCTCAAAGCCACACCTCTCACACGACCATATACTTGAAACTTGCGCGGCATTTCCAAAATAAGGTCTTCCATGGGTTGGTAGGGAGGATTTAAGGTCCTACCAATGATGCTTAGAACATTACGTTCACAGGAATAGTACTCCGGTAGATCCGGTAAGTCAACAGGAACTTCCTCCTCGGCCAAAGACATGGCTCTCAGTGCCTTCTCCACATCTTTATCCATCGGGATCAAACTAGAGAAAAGTCAAAACAGAGACTCTCGAAAAAACAGAGGGAGATGCTTAAAGATGTTGTTCACCTTTCAACTGTCAATAAGAACTTCAAAGAAAAACCCAGAAAAACAAGCGGTTACCACAAATTAAAAGAAAAAAAAACTGTAAAAACCTTCAACAATTTCACTAATCCACTAAGACACGATCGTTAAAACTCCACAAAAGCTCTCTTCCACTTAAGGTTTGAAACCCTCTGAATGAAAGAGAAAGGCTTAAGCCCACTAAAGGGGATTTTTAATCACTCACCAAAATATTGTAAACTACATGAAATACACAAGTTATATTCTTAATTATTAACCAAATAAAGTGAAATTAATAATAATATGGACATAGAAACTAACTTTATTTATTTTGTCACATCTCTCTTCATAATATTAAGCTTATAGTTTTTGGCTTCATTCTCCAAACCATGTGTGCATTATGTTATTTGAGTTAACATTTGTTAGAACAAGACAAGAGACCATCTTATTATTGTCCGAACAACATCATGAAAGGTCTAATGTAACTGTCATAGTTACATTTTAAAATAAACATTTCATTTTTTTTTTGTAGATTCAAACTCAAGAGAATTGACATTAATGGAATGTAGAAACTTGAGTTTGATAAAAAGTTTTTGATCAGAGTTCTCTCTGTTTCATTAGCAATGGCTGCTAAAAGATTGCATCTGATCTTATTGATCTTCTTCTTAAATCATCTGATTTGTTTGTTAAGTAGTCAACAAGAAGAAGCAGGTTTTGTCTACAATGGATTTGGTCAAGCTCAAGATGATCTTCATCTAGCTGGAGCTGCAAGAATCCTCTTACCAAGTGGATTGTTGCAGCTAACCAACGCTACAACGCAGCAAATGGGTCATGCTTTTTTCAAGAAACCGTTCGAGTTTGGTTCATCTGAGAAGAAAAACTCATTTTCGACTCATTTCGTTTGCGCGCTTGTGCCTAAACCGGGAGCTGATGGTGGCCATGGAATAGCCTTTATTGTATCTTCTTCATTAGATTTCACACAAGCAGATCCAACTCAATACTTAGGACTTTTCAACATCTCAACAAATGGATCTCCATCTTCTCAGATTCTTGCTATTGAGCTTGATACTGTCCAAAGCGCAGAGTTTGATGATATCGACAAGAATCATGTCGGTATAAACATCAACAGCTTGAAGTCTATAGAGTCTGCTTCAGCTTCTTACTTTTCAAACACCAAAGGGAAGAATCAAAGCTTAAATCTCTTAAGTGGAGACTTTATACAAGTTTGGATTGATTATGAAGAAGCTTTGCTCAATGTTACATTGGCTCCTCCAAGAATCCAGAAGCCAAAGTATCCTCTTTTGTCAAGATCCATCAATCTTACTGAAATCTTCCCGGATCGAAGACTGTTTTTCGGATTCTCTGCAGCAACAGGATCATTAGTCAGTTATCAATACGTTTTAGGATGGAGTTTCAGCAGAAGCAGAGTGTTGTTGCAGAGACTAGACTTCTCAAAACTTCCTCAGATTCCTCATCCAAGATCCAAACAGAAGCAAACATCTCCGCTTCTTGTCGTTGTTTTTGTGTTACTATCACTCATAGTGTTGGCTGGTCTTGGAGGAGTTTACTTACTAAGGCAAAAGAAGTATGCAGAAGTCAGAGAAGCATGGGAAAAAGAGTACGGTCCACACCGGTTTTCGTATAAATCTTTGTACAAAGCAACAAAAGGCTTTGACAAAGATGGCCGTTTAGGGAAAGGCGGTTTCGGAGAAGTCTACAGAGGAAATCTACCTCACATTGGAGATATAGCTGTAAAGAGAGTGTGCCACGATGCGAAGCAAGGCATGAAACAGTTTGTGGCTGAGGTAGTAACAATGGGAAGTTTAAAACACCGGAACTTGGTTCCTCTTCTCGGATATTGCAGGAGGAAAGGAGAGCTTCTTCTGGTCTCTGAGTATATGTCTAATGGCAGTCTTGATCAGTACTTGTTTCACAGAGAAAAACCGGCACTTTCATGGTTGCAACGGTTTTCGATTTTGAAAGATATTGCCTCTGCTCTCGTTTACCTTCACACAGGAGCTAACCAAGTTGTGTTACACCGAGATATAAAAGCTTCTAATGTCATGTTAGATAGTGATTTCAATGGAAGGTTAGGAGATTTTGGAATGGCGAGGTTCGAAGATTATGGAGATAGCTTACCTGCAACATTAGCTGTAGGAACAATGGGTTACATGGCACCTGAGTTAACAACAATGGGAACTTCAACAAGAACCGATGTTTACGCATTTGGTGCTTTCATGCTTGAAGTAACCTGTGGAAGAAGACCATTAGATCCCAAGATACAAGCCGAGAAACGTCATTTGATCAAATGGGTTTGTGATTGTTGGAGAAGAGATTCTTTGTTTGATGCTATTGATACAAGAATGGGAGGTGAATACTCGGAAGAAGAAGTCGAAACGGTTCTGAAACTCGGGTTGTTATGCACAAATGCTGTTGCGGAATCAAGACCAACCATGGAACAAGTTGTACAATACATAAACCAGAATCATCAATTGCCTAATTTCTCACCGGATTCTCCAGGAATCGGAGTTCCTACTCCGGTTCTGATGGAAACATCCTTCACTTCAAGAAGCTCTTTAGCAAAACCAAACTCTCCTCCTTCACCTAATAACTCCATGTTTGTTTCTCATACAATCACCTATGGAGATGGAAGGTGAAATCTTACAAACTTTCTTAGCTTAGTTCCTTCAATGCTCTATGTGGTTCCAGAGAATGTCACAGAAACATTGTTTGTGTAATCAAAAAAGTTATATAATAGCAATCAAATTCATTACTAATTGATACTCAACACTTGAAAATCACACATAAGTCTTTAAAGAAAAGACAATGAAAAAAAAAACAAACAGAACATTAACATTTAAGTAGTAGCAAGTGTTTCTGATGTGAGAAGTTTGGTGTTACTTGTTCCTTCAATACTTGTTTGACCATCAGCACTAGTCACAATCCTAATCTCGATCGCATCCACATTGTCAATCTTAACAACCTGACGAGGCGAAAGAGGAGACAATGAAGTAGAAGTAGTCCTAGAGACAATAGCTGTTTGATGGTTTTCTTTAGGCTTTGGTGGCTGAACAATCCACATGAGGTCGTAGCCTTTGGTCTTATGCAACAATATAACAATAGAAGTGACCAGAAGTTGGATGATCCAAGGTAATGTCATGAGTAATGTTCCGGATATGGAGAAGAACTTGACATAGCCAAAGTTATGGCCTTTCGTGGTGGCGATAACGAACAAAAGACTACCAGTGAGAGTTATCCAGAGAGAAAGGGTGATGATAGACTTGAATGAGAAACCTTTCTTCTCCATTTTGTTTGTCTCTCCGTTTCTTCTTCGTACGTTGATAATTTCGAGTTTAAAGCTTAAAAATTTTCAGAATGTTGTTAGAGTTATAATAGGTGCTTAGTTAAGATTCTTGTAAGTAATATTTTAATTTTAAGATTTCGTTTGGAATATTAAAAAGGTATTGAAATTAATATTATTGTATACTAGATAAGGATTCGTGTGATACGCGAAAAATAAAAAATGCATAATTATGGTTCGTATAAATAGATTCTAAATTAAGATTTATCTTAGACACGTAATTATGGCTCATGTAAATAAATTGTAGTAAAATCATGTTTAGTTATTCATCGATTGTATTTTGTGTCGCAAGTAAAAATTCATGGTTCGTATAAGTAGAATTTGGATTAAAATCAACCTTCAAATAAACACGTGTAATTATGGCTTATATAAGTAAATTGTAGCTTATAATCCACATTTAGTTATTCACCGATTGTAATTTTGTATCGCTAGTAAAAAAAGACTGAAATTGACTAAGATTACCAAAAATTATAAGAAACAATATCTTCGAATAAGAGTACTCTTAAATAAATTATATATTTTATATTATGTAAAAATAAATTGAATGAGTATCAAACATTTTCGAAAAATATATTCTAAGCCTTAATATTTCTTACATTTTTAATATTTCTTACATTTTTAATAATTCTATTGTGATAATCGAATGTAAAAAAATAAAGATATACAAAATTTAAAACTTAAAATCAACTTTATATATTACATAAAATAACTATTGTGAAACAAATTTATTAGATTATAACTTTTATAATGTTATATATTATAAATTTTATGTATATTTTATTATTTTTATTTCTGATTTATAGTTGTTCTCTTATTTAATATTTTAGTTATATAATTACCATTTCAAAATAAGCTAATATATTTTTATTTTTGTTATTTTATTTTATTTAAGAAGTAAAAAACTAATAATAGAAAAATTTATATTAGTTTCTATTTTTGCACTGAAACATGTCACAATCTAAATAAAAACCAACCCTTGTCAAAATCTGATGAGTTACAATTTTGTATATATAATGTTATATTATAAATTTTTGTGTATATTTTTTTCGATTTATAGTTTTTTCTCTTATTTAATATTTTAGTTATATAGTTAACATTTCAAAATAAGCAAATATATTTCTATCTTATGTTATATTATTTTATTTAAAAAGTAAAAAACTAATAATGGAAAAGTTCATATTGCTTTCTATTTCTGCACTGACACATGTTACGATTTATATAAAAATTAACACTTGTCAAAATCCGATGAGTTACAATTCTGTCCACGTGTCATCCTCATATCGAACGAGCTTTATATAATAAGATTATATAAAATCAGAACAAAATTCGGCCAATAAAAATAAAATAATTCAGAACAAAACATTAAATAATTTTATTTAAAGATTAAATAATTTTAAAAACAAATAGAAGCATCAAAACGATAATTTGAAAGTGTCTTAGCCTTCCTTTGATCCACTAAATTTTTTTGATCGTTTCTTTATTCTCTTTGCCTTTCTTAACTGAATTCTACTTATCTCATACTTAAAGTACCTTTCTTTTTTTGGTTCCCTTCAATTTCTCTTTTTCTAATATAAAGGTAAACTTTATTTAGTTTAGTATCACGAAGAACGTACATAAGCTGATATCAAGAGAGCCGAGTTGTGCTTCAGAATATCAGTATACAATTGCAACTAAGATCGATTCTAAAATCCGCAGAAGGAATACTAGTATCAGTATTATGTTCGATGCGGCGTGATCTAATATAACTTATAACGATAAGGCGATACGCCATATGATCAAATTACACAGTATGATGATTCTCAGGAACCCCATGTCATAATCCAATCTGTCAAACTTGCAACATTGTTAGAGATATCTTCGATTGTGTTACTTTGTAGTGCTACGACGATTTCTTCTTTGTAACTCTCCTTTGCTTCTTCGAGCATAACTTGAAAGATTTCGCACTCAATGTTGTTACTAAGCTTGGTTCCCGAATAACCCCTGCTTCGTTTGATCAAAACAAAAACCACAACATTGTTAAGCAAAAGCCAGTTGTAGAATTTTATTGAAGAAGAAAGTCGGATTTGATTCTGACCTCTTAGTTAAACGGTCATACAAGACAGAGTTCTCGGTTTGAAGAACCACAACGCGATCAAACCATCGCTCTGGAAAGAAGTCACAGCCATGGTAGTCCACAATGTTACCTCCTCCTTCCATTACCTCTTCAAGCTCATCACACACCTGAACCAAAGTTAAATACACAGTTTCGCTAAACAAAGACTCTTCTATCGCAAAGATGATTTGAATGTTCAAGTAACCAAAACAATGCAACTTCAAACATCAGTTTCGATATCGAATAAAATGATATTAGCATTTCAACTTCTTCTTTTTTTGGAACAACTTCAAACATCAACTTCTCTATATCTACCAGTTTCAAATTAGCGTCTAAAGATCTTCAAATTCAACATCAAGCTTCAAGAGTGGTATAGAGTCTGATCATGAATTCGAAATTGAATAAAGAGAAATTGAGGATCAAAAGTGAAATTAGGGGATTTAGGGATTTTGGGGTAACACGATTACGAAACTCACCAGATCTTCATTGATGATGTGACACTGGAACTCATCGTCCCAGCCTTCGTGCAAGTTCTTCTCTTTGACCAGATCTCCGACGCAGATATGCCGGAGATTCGTGGCTTCGGCAAGAGCGGAAGCCGTCGTCGATTTACCTGTTCCGGGAGTACCCGTAATCAAAAGGTTCGGCCTTTGGCGCCTCGTCGCATTATTAGTTCCCGCCATGTGGTCTCTTCAGCTTCGCCGGCGGAGACTGAAAGTGAAGACGAAGACGACGGAGAGAGAGAGAGAGAGAGAGTCAAAATGTGGTAAGTGAGACGGTAGGGGTTTTAAACGGCGTTAAAAACATTTTCAGGTATAATAGCAACTTTTAAAGATTTGAGTTAAAAAATTAATAAAACAAATAATTAAGGGTTATCAACTGAATAAAATTATAATCCATGGGCTCCTTTGCAATTTTCACGTATACAAAAAATCATGAGAGTATGATTGGATATTTCTCGTTGGTATACAATGACGTCAGCATACACGTAAACATTCCAAGTATATAGGACAAATATTATCCATTCACAAACCAACACGTGTCTCGATAACGTTTCCGGCTGAATCTCTCTTCCGTCTTCTTCTCATATCACTCGAGAGCTTAACACTGAAGCAGAAGCGTTCAGAAGAACGAGAGAGAGAGAGAGAGCCATGTCTGTGAGAACAGTCCTATCATCGGCGGTTCTGCTGATTCTCGTCGGAGCGGCGGTGAGTGATCAAATCGGATTCGATGAGTCGAACCCGATTCGGATGGTCTCCGACGGTCTCCGGGAGCTAGAGAAATCCGTTGTTCAGATCTTAGGCCAGTCTCGCCACGTTCTCTCCTTCGCTCGCTTCGCTCACCGGTAAGTCTCATCCTCCACCGTCGTTAGCTTCACCGTCCGTGGTTTCTTTGGATTAAACAAGCGCTTGTCTGTTTTTTTTTTTTGGTGATGAAGGTATGGGAAAAGGTATGAGAACGCAGAGGAGATTAAGCTCAGGTTTTCGATTTTCAAAGAGAATCTGGATTTAATCAGATCCACCAACAAGAAAGGCTTATCTTACAAACTCGCTATCAATAGTAAGTTTTATCTTTCTCCTCCTTGGGATCTTCAAATTTTGATTTTAGCTTTTGCTTTGGTTCACTTGATTCAAGATTCTTCTTGTTCTTTGTGGGAAATCGGATCCTTGTAGACATTGCTAGTGGTTTGAAAATATTGAGAAAGACTCATCTGAACATCGTTAAGTGTCTCTTGAATCCATAGAGTTTGCTGATTTGACCTGGAAAGAGTTTCAAAGGAACAAGCTTGGTGCTGCTCAAAACTGCTCTGCTACTTTAAAGGGCAGCCACAAACTCACAGAAGAAGCTCTTCCAGAAACGGTAACTCCATGATTGAATCTTGCTGCACTGAACTATCCCATTCCGCTTATAGCTGTAGGCCTTCTTTGTTTCTTTGGTTTTGAGTCCTAAATTGTGTAAACTGCAGAAAGACTGGAGAGAAGATGGTATTGTTAGCCCAGTCAAAGACCAAGGAGGTTGTGGATCTTGCTGGACATTCAGGTAAAAAAGCCGATGATAAGGATACTGATGAGTCTGATATCTCCTTGATCCTTGGTGAGATCTTTTGGTGTAAACTTAATGGACAAGAAGTGTGTTTCATATGATTAATTTATTGTGTTGCAGCACAACTGGAGCTCTTGAGGCAGCTTACCATCAGGCATTTGGAAAAGCAATATCTCTTTCCGAGCAACAGCTTGTGGATTGTGCTGGAGCTTTCAGTAACTATGGTTGTGATGGTGGCCTTCCTTCTCAAGCATTTGAATACATCAAATCCAACGGTGGACTCGACACAGAGGAAGCTTATCCTTACACAGGGAAAGATGGAACTTGCAAATACTCTGCGGAAAATGTTGGTGTACAAGTCCTTGACTCCGTTAACATCACTCTGGTACACATCTTTACGGACTTTTTGTTTTCACCTGCGTGAAAACATACATTCTGTAATCTGTAATGATGATTGAATCGACAACAACAACGACAGGGTGCTGAAGATGAATTGAAGCATGCGGTTGGATTGATACGTCCAGTAAGCATAGCATTCGAAGCTGTAGATTCATTCCAGCTTTACAAGAGCGGAGTTTACACTAGTAATGAATGTGGAAAAACTACAATGGTGAGAGTTTAATCTTTAAACATCTAAAAAGGAAACTTACAACATTTGCATTTAGAATCATCTTAGGAGCTTAGTGTTGAATTTGGTATTTTTCTCGATGTGGCGATAGGATGTGAACCACGCGGTTTTGGCGGTTGGTTATGGAATTGAAGACGGTGTCCCGTATTGGCTTATAAAGAACTCATGGGGAGCGGATTGGGGAGACAAAGGTTACTTCAAGATGGAGATGGGGAAGAACATGTGTGGTAAGTTCTTTTAACAATCATTACCATAACACCATCATCAAATGCTAAAGCTTGTAAAAAAAGAGACAATAAGAGTCAGATTCTGAGATGTTTCACATTTGGTCTCTCTCTCTATCTCGCTCTATCTTTTGTTGATTTGTTCTTGAAATTTGCAGGTATTGCAACATGTGCATCGTACCCTATTGTGGCCTGAGATAATCAGCGAATGTGTGTAGCTCAATGATTAGATCTCAAAACGTTGCCATATATTTATTTGATTAAGACATTGCATAGTGTTTATTATGCTTCTTGTAACATAAGGTTTGTTCATATGTAAAAGATGGTGCAAAACTATAGACGAAAACTTATAATATATGCATATACTAAGTTTTTTTTTTTTTTTTTTGATCAAGCATATACTAAGTTTAAGAACATATATTGATTTAGACCGAAATATATCTTTTTATTGATCCTAAAAATTCAATTCTATTTACATGTAACGGGATTATTATTGAGTGACTCGAATAAATCTCCTCATAGAAAACTTAGTTGGTGTTTGAAGAAATCTCTGGAGTAATTGACACTGAGGAACAAGTAAAACTGCTGATTAAAGTATAAACTTTTTGAGCACCCAATCACAAAGAAGCATATAAAAACGAAAATAATTGAGGCCACTTTCATTCTTCACTAATATCAATTTTATGGCTCTTCACCCTTTATATGTCCCCACTTTTCATAAGGTGTCATAGTGACATTGTCAATGTAGGTATCTTTGTGTTTGTGATAGTGTAATATTTGAAAATGAGTTTATTGATACTTTTATCTTTTTTTGCCTATGCAGATACTTGTAGAGATAGGTACTATAAAAAACGCTTTAAAAATGCTTCCAATAGATAACGTATGAGTTTCAAAATGACCAACCTATAATAATCAAAATTAGAGTTTTGAGTCTTTTGACATACTCCAAATAGAAACATTTAGTGAGAGTTAGTGGTTTATGTATCTTAATAGATTTAAAAATCTAAACGAAATTTGATATTATTGGTTCTATGATTTGAAAATTTATGTTCAAATAATGTATAATTGGTTATATAATTTATAAACATTAATTGAATTCACGGGTTATTCCATTGTAAGAAATTAGTTACAGATTCGATTTTATGTTGAACTTTTATGGATGTGGATAGATTTATTTGTTAAAAATATAAAGACATTACATATAAACCATAGAAATTTAAAAACACAATGACTTGAAAATTGATATTTCAATGCATAGATGAATATATTCCTTTTTCGAAAAACACATTCCCATATTTATGTTGATACAAAATGCTTGATAAGATTAATTCGTTATTTGCTTTTATATCGATTCAATTATGATTCTTACTTAACTGGAGAATTAATTGGTTGACCAACTTATTTTCAATTTTTGAAAAGTTGTATGCATGTCCGTCTACCTACTAGAGAAGAGTTGATAAAGCAAAAATGTTGATTATTTTGTGACAAAAATTAATTAGTTGATTACTTTAATCATTTTCTTTGTTTGATTGAGAAAATTGTCTTTTTATATGTCAACACATGTAAATATAAGAAAAATGATGATATGAGAAAATTGATCTCTATATAGTAGGTGTGGGTACATCGCATATATCTTAAAGTTGTATGCATGTCCGCCTACCTACTACAAAAGAGTTGATAAAGCAAAATTCGAAGCATATTTAGTTGATTATTTTGTGACAAAATTAATTAGTTAATTACTTTAGTCATTTTCTTATTTCGATTGAGAAAATTGTCTTTTAATGTCAACACATAACTATGTAAAAATAATAAAAATGATGATTTTAGAAAAATGTTCTCTATATAGTAGGTGTGGGTACATAACAAATATCTTAAAAATTTTTAGTATATATTATTTGCTCCGTTTTTTCACGGATATATGACTTTCCGATTTGTTTGGTTCCGAAAAATTGTGGATATCCGGAAAAACAGTTATCCAAAAATTTTGCGGATATTTGCGAATATCTCGTTAGTTTTGTTGAATACAAGTAAAAAACCAAGTAAAATAATATTTTGATTTGAAAATATAGTTTTGTACCTAATAAACTAACAAGTAAATATAAGTGAAATCAGAAGTTTCGCAAATTTTAAAATTAGTTAAACATATATATTATTTAAAATTCTACATTTTCTTGATTTAAAATTTGTATAACTAACTTGATGAATAAAAGTTTAAAATTAGAGATAGTAATTATATAAATTTATACGACATTTAATCATATATATACATGCATTCATGTAGTCAATTTTCGTGTAAATTCTACTTTTATAAAGACAAGCTTATTTATAAATTCTACTTTATCAACAACTCCATTTTATGAATGCATACTAAAAATGTTTTATGTCCAGATAAATTGGCTCTGATTTTTCTAATTTAGCACTAATATTAATTAGCCTTTAGCCCCCCAAAAACATCTAATAAATTTTAATAATAAGGTTTATGAGAGATTTATCAAAGACAACTCATGACGGCTAGGGTTTCTCGTCATTGTCTCGATCAGTTAAAAAGATTTTGGATCTCTCCTTTTCTATATGCACAAGAAAAATCTTTGCTATGTGAATTTACTTAAAAACCCTTTCACCCTCAAAATTTTACACTCTTAGATTATAAAAAAAATTACACTCTTAAACCAATCACATAGAGTCAAAGGTGGAATGTGGAAGTGTGTTGCCAAATAGTTAAAGGCAAAAAAAAATAATGTTAAAGGATATTATAAATTTTAAATATTTTTATCATTACAAAAAGTATCTAAAGGCAAAAACGCGTAAGGGCAAAATGGTAAAAGGAGAACAAAGCGAAAACCCTAGAACTTGCAGCTATATATACCCTTTAATTGTCACATTTCTAAGGTCTCTCATCACTATTCGCTCAGTTTCGCAGCCGCAAGACATTCTTCAGATTCTTCGCTTGCAGGTTAGATCATTCTCCCTCTTTTAGGTTTACAATCTTCATCTTCTCAAGTGTCTTACTTTTGAGCGTCTATATCGTTCTGCGCGTTAACGATATTTAGACTGTGATTGTAGATTATCCTTTGCTCAGATACTGTTTTTGATTCTCGAGTTTGAGATCTGATGATCCATCGATCTGTTTGCTTTAGTCTCTTGTTTAGGATTTAGCTATATCTTGTTCATTTCGTTGTTCTGGGGATTGAATAACTAATTTGTTAGTAGTGTCGCAAGTTGTTATGATTTGGATCATCGAGATCTTTCTTCTTTGCTTTTTGATATGATTGTTGTTAGATCTAAGGCTTTTGAAGCTTTGTTGCGATAGATCTGTGTGGTAAAGAGAAATTTTCTCTGATTAGTGACAAACAAGTGTTGATCTGGTTTTTTTTGTTGACTTGCAGCTATGGGTAAAGAGAAGTTTCACATCAACATTGTGGTCATTGGCCATGTCGATTCCGGAAAATCGACAACGACTGGTCACTTGATCTACAAGCTCGGTGGTATTGACAAGCGTGTGATCGAGAGATTCGAGAAGGAAGCTGCTGAGATGAACAAGAGGTCATTCAAGTACGCATGGGTGTTGGACAAACTTAAGGCTGAGCGTGAGCGTGGTATTACCATTGACATTGCTCTTTGGAAATTCGAGACCACCAAGTACTACTGTACAGTCATTGATGCCCCTGGACATCGTGATTTCATCAAGAACATGATTACTGGTACCTCCCAGGCTGATTGTGCTGTTCTCATCATTGATTCCACCACTGGTGGTTTCGAGGCTGGTATCTCTAAGGATGGTCAGACCCGTGAGCACGCTCTTCTGGCTTTCACCCTTGGTGTCAAGCAGATGATTTGCTGCTGTAACAAGGTGAATTAACTTCTGTTTGGTACTGTGATTGATCTTACTTGTTGAGTTTGGTGCTAATGCCTGTTTGTTTTCTTCTTCCAGATGGATGCTACTACCCCTAAGTACTCCAAGGCTAGGTATGATGAAATTGTCAAGGAAGTGTCTTCTTACTTGAAGAAGGTTGGATACAACCCCGACAAAGTCCCGTTTGTGCCCATCTCTGGGTTCGAGGGTGACAACATGATTGAGAGGTCCACCAACCTTGACTGGTACAAGGGACCAACTCTCCTTGAGGCTCTTGACCAGATCAACGAGCCCAAGAGGCCATCTGACAAGCCCCTCCGTCTCCCACTTCAGGATGTTTACAAGATCGGTGGTATTGGAACAGTGCCAGTGGGTCGTGTTGAAACTGGTACACTCAAGCCCGGTATGGTTGTGACCTTTGCACCATCTGGACTGACCACTGAGGTCAAGTCTGTTGAGATGCACCACGAGTCCCTTACTGAGGCCCTTCCCGGTGACAATGTCGGATTCAATGTCAAGAATGTTGCTGTCAAGGATCTTAAGCGTGGGTATGTCGCCTCAAACTCCAAGGATGATCCCGCCAAGGGAGCAGCTAGCTTCACTTCCCAGGTCATCATCATGAACCACCCTGGTCAGATCGGTAACGGTTACGCTCCAGTCCTGGATTGCCACACATCCCACATTGCAGTCAAGTTCTCTGAGATCTTGACCAAGATTGACAGGCGTTCTGGTAAGGAGCTTGAGAAGGAACCCAAGTTTTTGAAGAATGGAGATGCCGGTATGGTTAAGATGACTCCGACCAAGCCTATGGTGGTTGAGACTTTCTCCGAGTACCCACCATTGGGTCGTTTTGCTGTCAGGGACATGAGGCAGACGGTTGCTGTTGGTGTTATCAAGAGCGTTGACAAGAAGGACCCAACCGGTGCTAAGGTGACTAAGGCTGCAGTCAAGAAGGGAGCCAAATGATGAGACTTTCGTTATGATCGACTCTCTTATGGTTTTTGCTTTGGTTTCAAAACTTTAATGGCTTTTGGAGCCTTTTCTTTTTTCTTTGCTACATTTCTTCTCTCTCCCTCCTTTTTGGATATCTCTCGAGACTTTTATAATGGTTGTTCAATTATGCAGTTTCTGTTTTAATTTTGCGAGTCTTTTTGTTTGTCATATTTTTCATCTTTGTTCTTATTTCTCGAAACTGATTTCATCCATTGTTAAGCAGAGAAGTTAAACGACGATTTTATCTGCGTTTTAGTCCTTTTTGCTTGTGTAGATGAAAGCTGCTTAGTATCAGTAGTTTCAACTAATTCTTAAAACGTTTTACATAATGTTTAGTTCACTGTGGTCTTAATCTAATAATCTGAAGCGTTGCAGTGCTAAAATCCAACATAAAAGTATAGAACAAAATAGCAGAAATATTAGGATATGGCCAAAAGAGGCAGAGCAAAAACATAACACCAAAGACAAACGAACGTGTCAACAACAACGATGAAACATCAATTATACTTTTAAACTACTTTAAGATTTTTCCAGCTAAGAAAGATTCGATCTACGCAATTTTACAAAGTTTTTTTTGATTTTTCTTAAAAGACACTAATTAAGCAGCTTTAGCTGTGTGAGAAGTAAAGCTCCATGAACTTAGATCTTGTAATAAAGCAACTAGATCTTGGCTCTCTCTCATCATCTCTTGGAGCCATAGATCATCAAATCTCTCACCATGGATCCTGTTCTCATCTTTACCTTCTGATCTCCTTCTCCTCTTTATCATCCCTTTCCTTCTCTTGTCATGATCTGCCATTCTTTCAACATAAAGAGAAGTCAAATACAGGGAAAGAGATAGAGAGAGAGAGAGAAAGAGAGATCTCAAGAGAGGAGAGAGAAGAAATGTATTATTACTCTTTGGAGAGATTTAACTGTTGAGCAATCCCAGAGATGCAGAGAGGGAAGCCATAGTTTCCACTAAGAGTTGTTGAAAGCATGTTTGCAGGTTCAGAATTGAGAGATCGTTGTGTTTCAAGAAATCTAAAGAAGAGAAGAAAGACAAGATCTTGAATTGGTAAAAGTAGTAAGGAAGGTACATAATATATATACTAGTAGGTTTTTTGTTATGTAATTAATAGTATCATATCTCCTTACTTTATTGTAATAAATGAAAAAAGATATTGTCCTCTGGTTGTGATCAAAAAAAAAAAAAAAATATTGTCCTCTGGTATGTGAAATGAAATCTAAACTTGGAGGAGAGAGAGTAAATACTAAATAGTAGGTATGGTCTCTGCTCCTCCCATTCAAGTCACTTTAAAGAAAGAAAAAAAAAGTTATGTGTCTATGAGCTGATTAAAAGTAAATAGTACTGTTTTAAAATCTCATCGACCGATAATTCTCCGTTCGTTAGTCGGTGGTCGTCCGATTAAGTTTTGTCTAAATTTCATTTTTCCAGTATTATCACTAATTAACATATCAGATTAGACTATTAACTAAAATCGACCATTAAAATTAAACAAAAATCTATTATAGTTTTTAAAATCAAATAAATTAGCTAGTTTTAGTGTAGAAACAAATCAAAAATATATATAAGTCATTGTTATAACATTTATTATGTATTTATAAAATTGATTTTAATTAAAAATACCAAAACAATCTAAAAACTAGTCCTGATTAATCTCCGTGTAATCCTCGATTTTCGGTTAATCGCTAGATCTAAAGTTACAGTTCGACTAACGCCTAGCGAATTATAGAACATGGATAAATATTTTGTCATATAAATTATTATCTTGTAAAAATAATGAAATTTTGTTTTTTTCACTTGCTTTTTTTCTCCGCAGAACAATAAAGACAACTGTAGTTTCATAGTTTGGATTCTTTTTACTTTTTTTTAATAATTTGGATTTTGATAAAATGATAAAAGTATGAAGAGGACAATAAAGCTTTTTGAGTTTTTTTTTTCTTTTTCCAGCGAGAATAAATGCAGCCTCACCGCACCTCACCTATTAAATCATACCAAAGTCTTTCAACTTGTTTCTTCATCCCAAAAGCTTTTTTTCGTTAAGTAAAAGAAAAGAGAGAGTAAAATTCCACTTAAGCTTATGTATTAAGTTATTAAACAGAGTCTTGTAAATTGACAAAAAAAAAAAACAGAGTCTTGTATCGCTAATGTTAAGTTTTAATAATGTCTTTGTCACAATTTATCACATGTTAAAGAAAAGACATATCGAGCAGAATCAGACAATAGCATTTAATAAGAAATCATGATTGGAAGTTTGGAACCAATCTTCTTAACAAATACTCCCACTTTTTTACTTTAGAAGCTTCACCGGTAAAAAAAGTGAAGTGAATAAAATTTACTCTTACTTATTCCAATTGTGCATTAGATGGAGGGGGAAAAATGTGTAAAAGAAAAAATTATCACTTACTCCACTTTTATAAATGATCTTTTACTCCACAAAAAATGTAAGAAATTGTCAAAACAAACATTTTCATATTTTTCTCCCTTTTTCTTTTTATTCTCATTTTTTTACCATCGGTCAAAATCTAATTGAAATTCTAAGGAGATTTGTCTTTTTAAATATAAATGATGTTTTCAAATTTCGATGCAAAAATTTAAAAGTATTACATTATTTTAACCGATTAGATTATGCAATCACATTTTTCATTGTTTATATAGTTTTAATTAATGATACTTTGTGTAAACAAAATAAATCGTATAAAAATTGTAATTTATAAAATGGTATGCATATACGTTAAACATCACTTAAAATGAAATAGAGGGATAGTCCGTAATAGGATGAAACAATCCATATGTCCAACGTATTTGAGATATCTAAATCCATGAACGGTAAGTCATAAGTTAAATTTAAACTATAGAATTAATAGATAATTTACTTTTGTAAAATATTTTTGAAAATAAGAAAGAATATAATATTAATAATACATAAATTTAAATATTTTTTATTATTTAGAAATTGTAATATATATATATACACACACACACATTCTTAAAATATATTTTTAAAAATTATATAATAGGTTTGGATCTTGATCCAGATATCCAAACCTTATACAAGGACTGGTTAAAGGATACGTAAATGCTTTTGAGACTTTAACCATGGGACCTTGATGTCGCTTATTAGATGCATGTAACCAAACATTTTTGAACTTGTACATATGTAACATCTGATCAAAAAAATATTGCAAAACCTAGAGCTCAAATCAATTAAATCATTGAAGATATGACGTTAACAATGATGACCTCACTTGGGATAATTACCTTGAAAGTCATTTGATTGTAGCCACATAGAAATTGACATACTAAATGACAACAACTAAGAGTAATGATACTGACAAAATAAGTTAAAACTACAGTGTTCACTCTTATGGTAATATATATATGGATGAGATGAGTCTAATACAGAATCATCATTTCAAGTAGTCTTGCTTCTTCTATGGTTTTAGAAACTGCAAACAAAGATTTGCTTCGCAGGAGAGATAGCGCCATCTCTTTGGTCCTAAAGGTTTTTTTAGCCTATGGTGACGGTATCTCTCCCGCGTAGCAATCCTTATATATGCATCTTAATGCAAAGAGAAAAGCAGCTCCATGTTTAAAGGTACTTAGTTAAAGTCCTCCCTCATCTTTTCCTCTTGTGTTATTACATTTACATGTAGCAAAATGATGCACATATAGACCATTTTAAGCCATTTTTTTGGATCTTTATCCATCTAGATCCATCTTTAAACTATTATCTTTGTATTTACATTGCAAGAATGTTTGATTGAAGCATGAAACTGGTCACTAGAAGACCTTGTTTTGAGCTTGTAATCTGCTCCAAGACATAACAGGTTCTTGCTCTTTGCTCACTAAAGGACCTTGTTTTTAGGTATTTTTCGATGTTTTTTCCTCGAGGAGAAGCTCAAGGATTAGCACATCGATCATCAGCCTGAAAGTTTCAAGGAAAAAGCTTATCACCTAATTTGAATAATTTACAATATTTTGGTTTCATTCTCACCCACAAGAGAAATGTTCTTTTTATTAAAAAAACGTGTTTGTTTTGTTTGTTTGCCATTGACAAGGGACCTACAGTTTAAAAGGTTTTAGACGAAAAGGTTGACAAATCTACGAAAACTATCAAAATCATAAACCCTACCATTTCTCACCGTTAATGAGTTTCCATTAGAAGCAAAAGCACAAAATCATGTCAATGAAACCATCCTAGATCTAGGTTGCATGGAAACTCGCTTAGAGGTTCGTTTCTCATTTCGGAAACTCAAGGCTTAAGAATCTAGTTCTACGCTAATGCGAATACATCGAGAGATTTGAAAGTAGATAGTGTTTTGGTTGAAAGTTTGGCGCAAATGCCACATTTCAAGAGTTTTCAAATGCATAACGTTAAGATTAAAGCCTCTTTCAGATTATACTTGTAAGGCATAAACAATTCTTTTAAACAAACGTAGACATTCCATTGGAAAAGCTAATTAAATCATTGCTAAACATAATCGTATGATCAAACTCATACATATTTTTATTATTATATATATATATATACATATATTGAAATATTAGTATTATTTAAAATTTTAGTTAGTTATAAGAATTTAGAGAACAAGTAGAATCAAATAACCTTTTTATACATTATGAGTGTATTTGATGATAACTTTTTTTTGTTGTATAAATCAGATTAAGACGATTATTATAAAATAAAAAACGAAACAATTTCTGAAACAAGTTATGTTCTTCTATTGTCTATTTTATATTATTAAATTAGTATACTGATATTAAATATAATTGTGTTATGATGATGACTAGTAGACAGATTTAAATTATCTTTTTAGTATGTAATTATCTACCGCATATACAACAATAATAAACTGTTTTTAAATGATGATTTATCAAAAGAAAGAAATGCAAAAAAACATTATTATACAAACCAGCCCAATATCATGTGACGATTAAAATACAAACCAATTTATGACTTTCGTTACGTTCGTAAAATCTAAACATATGGTGAACCGAAAAAGTCAATAAATCAAAAAAAAAAAAGAAAAACACGTCAATATTTTTGGACGGTGCACGTGAGCACACACGAATATAACCCGGACGTATCGCCGTCATTAAACCGGATTTGATTATCGGCGACTCGTCCGGTTTACCCTCTTCCCTTTTGTTTTTCGTCTCCTACAATCGATATTTTCTCCGTCTCTCTGTTTGGTGTCTCTCTCTCTTTCTCTGGAGGAAAAAAATATCATCGACGTGAAGAAACCCTAGTTCATAATTTCATCACTTTCCTCAAGCTTTGATTCAGTATCCGATCCATTAGGTTTGTGTTTTCGTTTGATTTTTTGTGAATTGTTCTTTCTCTTTTTTTTTTGATTTGGAAGACGAAGAGGTTTGAGTTTAATTTTGGTTTCGTGATTGTCTTACTTAGATCGGCTGCTGTATGGAGACTGTATGCTGTGGATTCTACGGCTTTGGTTATTAACTGTTCGCGTGTTTTGAACTGAGTCTTGCTTCTTCTTCTTCTTCTTCTCTGGGTTCAAGACATGGATTTGGAAGCTACTTGTAAGGTACTAATGGTTTTCATATCAGTCAGATTCGTCTCTTGATTGGTACAACGAGCTTTGCTTTGTAAATGTATCTGATAAGAGTTTTTCGAATCATGGTTTCATGATTGTTGTTGGTGGATTTTTTTTTGATCTGGCTTTATAGTTGGACTCAAAGTTTTAGTTTCTTGTGATTGCAGGATAAGCTTTCGTATTTTCGGATCAAAGAGCTCAAAGATGTGCTCACTAAGCTGGGGCTTTCGAAACAGGGGAAGAAGCAGGTTAAGATCTTTCTGCTTATCACTCAATTTGTTGTAGTTATAGTTGTGATTCTATTAAATGATCATCCCCACGCAGCAGATGATTGTAATTGGACCTTTAACATCGTGAATTTTATAGTAATTTCTTATATGAATATAGGACATACTCTGCAAGATGATGGTGTTAAATTTCTTTAAAATTTTTATTGTACAGGACCTTGTCGATCGAATCTTGACCCTTCTTTCTAATGAACAAGGTTAACTGACGCGCTTCCCTTTTTTTTATTTACGTCTTGGTGTGTTATAAGTCACTACTAGCTCTGCCATCTTCTGTTAATCTTTCATTCTCTACTGACAGCTGCTAGGTTGTGGTCTAAAAAGAATACAGTGGCGAAGGAAGATGTTGCAAAACTAGTAGACGATACATATAGGTTATTGCTCGTTTCTTACAATTTTTATGAAATGCCATGATTTTTCTGCGTGAGTTTTTGGGACCATGATGTTTTTTGTGTTTCATAGGAAAATGCAACTATCTGGGGCGAGTGATTTAGAACCCAAAGGACAAGGAAGCTCAGATAACAGTACTACAAAAGTTAAGGGGGAGCCTGAAGATCCTTTTCAACCAGAAATTAAAGTTAGATGTGTCTGTGGAAGTTCACTAGAGACGGACTCAATGATACAGGTAAGCTAAGACAAACTCTTGCCTATTCCTGTTGGAGCTTGTTGTAGAGCAGCTCTTCGGGTGTATTGCGGCCGATGATATTTTTCTTTCGTTCTTTGTTTTTTTAATGTCAGTGCGACGATACAAGATGCCATGTTTGGGAGCATGTTGGCTGTGTTATAGTCCCAGAGAAGCCTATGGATGGAAATCCACCGCTTCCTGAATCATTTTATTGTGAAATCTGTCGACTTGCTCGAGCTGACCCGTAAGTTTCAAGGATTTTACTATAATCATCTGAGTTTTAGTTGTGATTAATTTTGCCTCTGAGTTCATCCCCTGCTGCATGATAATTCGTTCCTGTCAGGACTGAAACGGGTGACATACTTATACATCTTATGAGATTTTTCATTTTCATACTAGTTCCTCTGCCTCTTTGCATTTTGATTGCTGTTGTTCTTCTTTTTGTACTTTGAAAATAGTAGGTAGAATGTTTTGGTAAAATTTGATTTTTATCTTTACATTAACAACCTTGGTTATATTAGCATTGTGTTTGTGTTTGTCCTAAATAGCCCTCCTTGTACAGGTTTTGGGTTACAGTGGCACATCCGCTCCCTCCAGTGAGGCTAACTACAACGACCATCCCAACTGATGGGTAAGAAGTTCATATTTTCTCTGTTGCTGTTGTTTTGAACTTGTGTAATCTTAATACCATTGTTTAAAGTTGCAACTGCTGGCAGTTTTTTACTTTAGAAAGCTTAAGGACTCTGAGCTATTCTGGATGATATGATCATGGTTTGTTTCATCCTGTACTAAACATGTTCACTTTTTGCTTCCTCCAATGGTCTGCGATGAAGCGCCATTAACGAATCACCCACACTGTGTGAATTAGTATTTATATTCCGTTGTCTTTTCCTTTCTTGGAAATGGGTAAAAGTGGTGGTTTAAGTCTCAAATCATGACCCTGCAACTCGCTTGATTTTTTAATCGGAACTGAAATAAGACGTTCATTCTAGTATCTAGGGAAGAAGAATATAGCACTCTTGTTAGTGGCTCTTGTTTGTTCTAATACTCTGAACCAAAACTTTCCAGTACAAACACAATGCAGAGTGTTGAGAGAACATTTCAAGTCACAAGGGCAGACAGAGACTTGTTGGCCAAACAAGAATACGATGTTCAGGTTGGGTTTTGTATAGTACGTTAAATATGCGAGTGGATCAACCTATGCGTTTCTGACTGGGATTCAATTTTGTTTAGGCTTGGTGTATGCTCTTGAATGACAAAGTTCTCTTTAGGATGCAGTGGCCTCAATATGCTGATCTGCAGGTCAATGGTATAACAATGACATCTTCCAGAACTTAATATGAGCTATCCCCTCGAAACAAGGGGATGTAGTTTACTTGCATATAGTCATTTATTGTCGTGGCATATTACATTCACATTCATATCATCTCAATTTCCCTTTCATTCCCATTTTACTCTGTCAGATTAGTTTAAGTTTTCTGATATGGGATTCATGATATATAGCCTTATCCCTTTATAGGTTTACCTGTACGTGCAATTAACCGACCTGGGTCACAGCTTTTGGGGGCCAACGGCCGCGATGATGGACCTATTGTGTGTTTTTCATCCCTTTTCAGTAGTAACCCTTTTTCTTAATATAGTGGTCGATTTCTCATACAGGGATAAGTCTTCTATCAGTGGTGTAATTTGTTACCCTTTCATTCTTACTCTTTGGCAGATCACACCTTGTATTAGGGATGGAATTAACAGAATATCTTTGAGTGGAGGTGACGCTCGGAGTTTTTGTTTCGGAGTTAGACTTGTGAAGCGCAGGAGTCTACAACAGGTACTGATCAACAGATATTGCTTGAGAAACCTTCAATCTATGGGAGCACTGAAGATGTAAATGTTCAAAATGGAAAATAATTGATACTCTGAATACAAAAAAAAAAAATTAAGAAATTAAATTGGCACTCGTAGAATGTAACATGTGGTTACAAACGCACAATTAACTTTCCCTTGTTATTTCCCACTCCCATTAAATCTTGAAATGTTTGTCGGATTTTACATTTGTGAGTCTTATTCTTTCTTCCTATAGTTCACTCAGATCATGGTCTTGCATGATCTAAGGTGTACAAGATGGAGTTTCGTTTGCATAATGTGTTCTCGCGCTGCAACTTTTAAATGCTCAGGAATTCAGTTGTTGCTCTTTAATGATCTCGAAGCTGCCTACATATTTAATCATTTTCGTATCTAGGTTCTAAATTTGATTCCAGAGGAGGCTAAAGGGGAGGCTTTTGAAGATGCTCTTGCACGTGTACGCCGATGCATTGGAGGTGGAGGTGGAGATGATAATGCAGACAGTGATAGTGATATTGAAGTTGTTGCTGATTTCTTTGTTGTGAATCTTCGGTGTCCTGTAAGTTACTAATAGATCATCGCTCAGTATTTGGTGCCTATCATCTCCCTAAGGCTACCAATGCTGTGCTTGTGTAAATTCCTTCCATCCTGAATTTTTGTTGTTTTTTCTGCTTGTGTCACTAGATGAGTGGTTCGAGGATAAAAGTTGCTGGGAGATTTTCACCTTGTGTGCATATGGGCTGTTTTGACCTAGAGGTGTTTGTGGAGTTGAATCAACGTTCTCGAAAGGCATGTCTCTTGTCCTTGTCTAGATATTGGGTTATTCAGAATAACTTACTCCTCTTGTGTTTTTACTTTATGTGTTTTTTATTTGTTTTATTTACGTGCAGTGGCAGTGCCCAATTTGTCTGAAGAACTACTCAGTGGAGCATGTAATCGTGGATCCTTATTTTAACCGTATCACGTCTAAGGTATACTTATGGGACTACTAGAATACTTGAATCGTTGAATCTTTGCATATATTCAATTTTTGTCTTCCTGCACGACAGATGAAGCATTGTGATGATGAGGTGACCGAAATTGAAGTCAAATCTGATGGTTCTTGGCGTGTAAAGTCCAAAAATGAGAGTGAGCGTAAGGGGTTAGGGGAACTCTCACAGTGGCATGCACCTGATGGTAGTGTTTGCCCCTCTACTGATGAGATTAAACAGAAGATGGAAATGTTAGTCCCAGTTAAACAAGAAGGTTTCTCAGACGGCTCGACCCCTCTGAAACTTGGAATAAGAAAAAATCGTAATGGAATGTGGGAAGTTAGCAAACCTAATATAAACGGATTAGCATCCAATAATAGGCAAGAAAGAAATGGGTTTCCGGAGAACAATATTATACCAATGAGTAGTAGTGCTACTGGAAGTGGTAGGGATGGTGATGATAGCGTAAACCAGGGCGCTGTTGGAACTTTTGACTTTGGAACAAACGGCATTGAACTTGATTCAGGTTATAATTTCCCTGACAGAAATCAACCTGGAGATGGTAGAAATAATGAAGTTATCGTTCTAAGTGATTCTGATGAAGAAAATGATGTAGTAATCACTCCAGGACCTGCATACAATGGTTGTCAAACCGATGGTGGGGTAAATTTTCCACTGAACCCTTCTGGAGTAATTAACTCGTATAACGAGGACCCGCACACCATAGCTGGAGGAAGCTCAGGCTTAGGTCTTTTTAACGATGATGACGAATTTGATACGCCCCTTTGGTCATTCTCTTCTGAACCTACAGAAGCGCCTGGGTTCCAACTGTTTACATCTGACACGAACGTTTCAGAAGGTTTAGTTGGTTTGCATCATCATGAAATGATTGGGGGTTACAGCATGGCTCCAGAGACATCAGCGGCATCTGCTCCTGTTATTTCAGGCTCGGCCGGAGGATCTGTAGCAGTTGTAAACGATGGCCTAGTTGACAATCCTCTTGCATTTGGTAGAGACGATCCATCCCTTCAAATATTTTTGCCAACCAAACCAGATGCCTCATCTCAGTCGGGTTTTAAAAACCAAGCTGATGTGTCAAATGGTATCCGCAGTGAGGATTGGATCTCGCTTAGGCTAGGAGATAGTGCCTGTGGGAATCATGGAGAGTCTGCAAGTGCAAACGGGCTTAACTCAAGCCAGCCGATGTCTACAAGGGAAGGCTCATTGGATACTACGACAGAGACTGGTTCGTCCCGTGACTGAGACTAATGATAAGCTTTAATGAAAACATCAAAAGGACCTATAAGTGTGGATCCTGTTGAAGATATTGCATTGCGATTTTGTTAGCTGATGTGTTTCTTTTTTTCTTAAATGTAGCTAGCTAACTGTGTATTACACGTACTGACTTGACTGTTAATGTGTGCATTTGCAGCTTCGTTGCTTCTGGGTATGAATGACAGCAGACAGGACAAGTCAAAGAGAGAAAGATCAGATAATCTAGTTCCATTTCCTCGCCAGAAGCGTTCTGTAAGACCTCGGATGTTCTTCTCCATTGACTCGGATTCAGAATGATATTTCTTCCTGTTTGTTCTCTCTCTCTTGCTCGCTCTCGGTATGATTTGGTGTTCCGTTTTGATTGTTAACGCTATGCACAGAACAATCAACAGGATCATCAGACGGCAGTGCCAGGATTGGCTTGATTGGAGAATCTTGGGGGGTTTATCTGGAGTGTATTTTTTAGTTACTGTTGCTGGGCACAGGTTGGTTCCGGTCTAATTGTATACTCGAATAGGGTTTTTTTTTTGGTTTTGGACGATGGGGAAATTACTCAGAAGCAAGGAGTCATAGAGAGAGAGAGAGCATTGTAAATTAATGGCTCCATTTTTTATTTATTTATTATATATAAAAATCAGTTCTTCTAAGTTCCGCGAATGTGTTCATGGTTTTAGCTAGGGTTTGAGCATTCCATTATTCGGTTCGGTTTTGAGTTTTAGGGATGAGGATCATTCCACTCTTCCCACTGGCAAAGAAGGTAACAGTGTTACGCGACGTTTACATGAAACGTGCTTAACGTGTGCTTGTGTTATTAGTAGATGCGTTTTGGGAGTAATCGGTTGTGAGCAAATGTGAAATAAAATTATAGAACTTGATACAAAAATTGTAACACTTCTAACTGTCTTACCGTGTGTTCCGACGTCGTTAACCCGGTCTGTTGGTCTTTTTTGTCCGACGGTTGAGAGTGCTATTTCGAAAACAGTTTTAAAGTCACGATTTACTGTATTTGTAATCATCACGCGATTTTCCCCGTTTTGTCTTTACTTACAAGATTCAGAGAATCACTTTTCGAAAAGTCATTTATCCTAGTATTGCTCTAGCACAAACACATTTAATTGTGGAGTTTTATCATGCTCAATTACCGAAAAGATAAATGCATTTTCCAATGACAAAGAAGATAACAGTTACACGGGACGCGCTTAACGTTCCGTGAGCTTGTGTTATTAGTAAATACGTTTTGGGACTAATCCGGTGTGAGAGCAAATGTGAATCAAAATTATAGTATTCGATATAAATATATTAGCAAATTTTAATTGGTTTATACACAAGTATGTTTCTACTAAATGACGAGACAAATAGTAGTTTCTACACATGTTTTGTGTTTGGTCATAAGAGTTCAAGAACCTATATAGTTATTTCTATTGCATTGTAGTTTCATTAGAATTAGGACAAACATGTCAGCATTTTCCTCGAGTTTCAAAATAACATCAAATCTCATATCATTTTAGATTTAAGACTTCATGATAATAGCTTACCACTAGCGACATACCAAAAATACTTTTGGATAATTCGTTCATTTTTGTGTAATTTAAAGTGCCATAACATTTCTTATTAAAAACTGCATATTTGACCCAAAAATACTTTTGGATAATTCTGCTCATTTTGTGTTATTCAAAGTATCATTACATTTCTTATTCAAAACTGCAAATTTGACCAAAAAACATCAACACAAGATCTAATTACATCTTTCCATATCATCTTTTGACTATGTATTTATGACACTAACTTAGATATAAGACTGCAATGGGATATGATTTAGTGAGAAAATATCTATATTAATTTATGACTTTTAACTTATATGAATTTACGACTACAACTCATTTCTTGAGGATATGTACTAATGTTGGTGACTTAAAACTTTGATGGATGCTAATTTAGATTTTATAATTAATGTGATGACTTAAACTTGATTCTAGATTCATATAACTATTTAGACCAAAAAATTCATTGTTGTTTTCACAAAATATTGATAGCTTTATAGGAAATAATACATATATTTTATTGACCAATTTAAAGATAAGCTAATGTGATAAATATATTTCTACTGAAATATGTTTTTAAATAACAGTATAAATAGAGTTATATATTGGCATGAATGTTAAATATATTTAAACACTTAAAATTACTTTGATTAAAGTAGGATTGAGTTTTTAATTAATATTTTTGATTTTCCTAATCAATAAAAAGAAAATTGAAGTCAATAATAAGATAGTTAAATAATTAAAATTATGTTGATTTAAAGTAGGATTGAATTTTTAATTAATCAATAAAAAATTTGAAGTAAATAACTGTAATCACCATATTTAAATCTAACTAAATATGACATTATGATAATCAATAAATAAAATCTTATAACTGGTGATGAGATGACACTCTAGATAAAGATAATTTATTTTGGGATTTACTAATTAAAAAAAACTAAAATTTCAAATGGTAAATTATAATGACCACATTTCTTTGAAAAAAGAGAAAATAAAAAATGTGAGATAGATTATCAAACAATTAAAAGATTAGTGATGAGGTGGAGAGAACTAATTTCAGCATTGTATATATAAGAAAAACTAAATAACTAATTGTACTGGTCACTTTTAAAAACCGACTAAATAATGAAATTAATACTCTCTCTTGTTGTTCTATTTTATAAGTCTTTTAATAATATCTATGTAAATTTCTAATGTTTTTAATCCAATAATAATTGAAACGATTTTTTTATTATCTGAATTATTTTTATGTAGATATAAATAATATTTTTAATACAAAAGACAAGATTCTTAATTTCACCATTTTATCTCAAAAGACATATAATTGAACAAAGAGACTATAACTTATTTAAGGGATACTTACAAAAATACACCTTTGTATTGTCTGTTTTTCAAAAATACCCCTGCTTAAAAAATTTTTATTTTTACACCTCCCTTTTTAATGAAAAAGACCATTATACCCCTAGACTAAAAGAAACTCTAAACGTTAAACCCTAAACCCTAAACCATAATTCCTAAACTTTAAACCCTAATAGCTAAACTCTAAACCCTAATCACTAAACCTTAAACCTTAAACCCTAATATTTGAGGTGTATATTTGAGAACCATTAAAAGATAGGTGCAAATGTAAAATTTCTTTTCCTTTTAAGTGTATTTCTGTAAATTAATCCTTATTTAATGCTTTTTAAAGTTGGTGATGAGATGACACTCTAGATGAAGAGAGCTTATTTTGGTCTACTTTGTTGAATTCATCAATTAAAAGTAAATTCAAAATAATAAATTATATTGACTAAGGCAAACTAAATAAAATTTTAAGATATATCATATATGATTTGATAATGATGATTATTTGAAACTCTAGATGGTGCAAGATAATTTTAGAAATATGTGTGTATATATATATACATATATATGTGTGTGTAAATATATATTATTTATAACTCCAAAAGATTTCATGAATTATTATTTAAAAAAATTAAAAATCCTTTGCTCATTAGAATAGAATCAAAATTTTAACATGATATAATATTAAGTGAGGGATTAATTAACAATTATCCTTTTACTATATTTTGTAAATGTCTTCATTTTTAACGTACTATACAATAAGTTTATATTAGATTGATCATAGTTTAATTTAGTGTTCTTCGTGAGGGTGAAGTAGTTGAAAGTTTCATTTCTATTTAGTTGCTATAACAATTTTTTGAAATTTTGTAGTACATCGATTTTTGAGAGTATGGTGGTAAATATTAGGAAAGTTTTAAAAATTGGTTTAACTAACTACAATAAAACATCTATCAATTAATTTAAATACTTAATCATTTATAGACATTAATTAGATCAAAACCATGATTTAAAAAATTACCAACTTATCGATGTATTATACACTATATTATTAAAGTAAACTTGAGAGGAGCAAGTGGGCCAGTGGTTGCACTACCTCTGCATCCATCTCACCTAACCAGGGTTCGAACTCTGCACCTGTCTCTTGTGAGAGGAACTATTTGCCACTAGGCTACGATGACAAAAAAAAAAGGTAAACTTATTATTTTAAAAATAACTCTTAAATTATTTAGAGATAATTTGTTTACCGATAGTAATTTTAAGATGAATGTTCTACTAAGAATTCACTTACATGATTGTGAGAATTAAACAAAAATACAGGCAACAAGTTTTTGTTGATTTGTTGGGAACTAAAAATCTAACTTTTGAAAGTAGCGAAACACATATATAAAGTAGTGAAACACATATATATTGGAATTACTTCTTATATAACCGAAAGTAATATTGACGATTTAGAGAAAAATGTACAATGCCATGGTGTTCGTATATTATCAAAGATTAAGAATATTTTTAAAATAGAGAATTTGTAAACCTAAAGACAAAAACTATGTTTCGGCTACATGAAATTATACATAACTATTTCTAAAAATCTTTTACAGTTTTGATGATAGTGATGACATATCAATTTTAGATGGCGAGATAATTGCTATGAAATAGCATGTTACGCCGGAATCTAGTATTGAAAACGCAAACTTGGTCTGTGACTGACTTCTATTCCATGATTTAAGAAATTTTTACGCTTCGTTTTTTTAATATGTTTACTTTACATTTTACTATAAATAAAAAATTAGGTTTTGTTCGTGAAACATATCCATACTATATAATATTTATAATTTTTTTAATGTTTACATTACTTTTTACTATAAAGAAAATTTAGGTTCCATTTTTAAAACATATCCAAACTATGTAATATTTAGAACTTTTTCTTTTTTTCATTTTACATTTTACAATAAATAAATAAATATTAGGTTTTGATTATCAAACACTTCCAAAATACGTTATATTTAGAACATTTTTTTATTAGATTTTATTTTCTTTCTCTGATAAAAAGTTTACTTTATGTTTTACTATAGATAAAGATTAGGTTACGTTTATAAAACACATTCAAACTATGCAATGACCATGAAGTTCTAATTTGGAATTGAAGTTATAAACTATGTAATATTAAGAATGTTTTACTTTGTATTTTTAGGTTTTATTTCTTTTTAATAACATTTACTTTATGTTTTACTATAAATAAAATTAAGTTTTATTTATAAAACATATTTAAAATACGTAATGGTTACGATGTTTTGATCAAACTAGGAATAGAAGTAGAAAATTACGTAATATTGATAACGTTTTAGGTTTTTTTATTTATTTATTTTTACAGTGTTTTTCTTTATGTTTTACTATAAAAAGATTAAGTTGTATTTATAAAACATATCTAAACTACGTAATGGTCAAGATTTACATTTTCTATTCTTATAGAATGTTTTAATTTTTAACTTTACTATAAATAAAACTAACGTTTTGTTTATGAGACATATCCAAACAACGTAATATTTAATACGTTTTATTTTTAAGGGTATTTTTATAATATCTCATTTTATGTTTTACTATAAATAAAAATTAGGTTTTATTCATCAAACATATTCACCCTATGTAATATTTAGATTTTTTTTTGAATATTTTATTTTACGTTTTACTATAAATAAAATTTAGGTTCCGTTTATAAAACATATCCAAACTACGAAATATTTAGAACTTTTTCTTTCTATTTTATATTTTACAATAAATAAATATTAGATTTTGATTACTAATCACTTTCAAAGTACGTAATATTTAGAACATTTTTATGAGGTTTATTTTCTTTTTCTGATAAAAGTGTACTTTATATATGTTTTACTATAGATAAGGATTATGTTACATTTATAAAATATAACCAAACTATGTAATAACCATGAAGTTTTGATTTGGACCGGAAGCCGTAAACTACGTAATATTAAGAATGTGTTACTTTGTATTTCAGGTTTTATTTTATTTTTAATAACATTTTACTTTATGTTTCACTATAAATAAAATTTAAGTTTCGTTTATAAAACATATTTACAATACGTAATATTTAGGATATTTTAATCAAATTAGGAAAAGAAGTCGAAAACTACGTAAATTTAGAACGTTTTAGGCTTTGTTTTTTTTTTAATTTTTATATTTCTTTCCTTTATGTTTTAATAGAAACAAAGATTAAGTTTCATTTATAAAAAATATCTAAACTATGTAATGTTTACGATTTTCATTTTCTCTTCTCTTAGAATGTTTTTATTTTTAGCTTTATACTATGAATAAAACTTAAGTTTTGTTTATGAGACATATCCAAACAACGTAATATTTAATAAGCTTTGTTTTTTTTTCGGGCTTTTTATAATATCTCATTTTACGTTTTACTATAAATAAATTTACGTTCATTAATAAAACATATTGAAACAACGTAATATTTACATCATTTTATGTTTAGGTTTTGTTTTATTTTCTTACAATGTTTATTTTACGTTATACTATAAATAAAAATTAGGTTCACTCATGAAACATATCTAAGTACGTAATATTTAGAACGTGCTCTTTTATATTTTATGTTTTACTTTTCTTGTAATGTTTTGCTTTATGTTTTACCATAAATAAAGATCAGTTTTCGTTCACAAAAATATCCAAACTATGTAATATTTAGACGGTTTTGTTCAAACTAAGATGAAAAATCGAAAATTACGTAATATTTAGAATTTTTTTGCAATGTTTTACTTTTTATTTTACTATAAATAAAATTAGTTTTGTTTACTCAAACATATCCAAACTACACAATGCATAGGAAATTTTTATCAAACTAGGGCAACAAGTGGAAAACTACATAATATTTAAACATCTTATTTTATATTTTTAGGTTTTTTCATAATATTTTACTACAAATAAAGATTAAGTTTCGTTTAGTAAACGTACGAAAGCCACGTAATGTTCAGGAGTTATATTTGATCAAGTTAGAGCATTTTCATTGGAAGTGTTCTTAGAAATGTTCTAAACAAAAAGAATAATAATAAAATAATAAATAATATTTTTTTATGGTGAAGTATTCTTAAAATTCTTGGAACACTCACCAAAGTGTTCTCAAATAAGAGCACTTTGGTGAGCGTTCCAAGAATTTTAAGAACACTTCACCATAAAAAATAGTATTTATTATTTTATTATTAAATTTTTTGTTTAGAACATTTCTAAGAACACATCCAATGAAGATACTCTTATGACAAGACGACGAAAACGTAAATTTCTATGAAATTTTTATTCTTGTTTGTTACAACTTTATTGTAAAATAATTTTTTGGTTTTCTTTATATTTCCGATTCTTATCTCTAACTAAGATATTACGGTTTAAAAAATACCGAAATGAATGCATAAACAATGAAATGAATACATTTTTTTGTAACCAAGTTATAACAACTGCTAAGAAACTGATATAACCATTTTTCATAAACATTTTCGATATCAATTACAAAAATCACCAATATAATTGCGTAAAATGTAACGAATTATATATCACACCAATATGTTAAAATAGTGGCTTAATTTAAACTTTTAAACAATGTGACCAAAAAGAAAAACTTTTAACCAAATGGCAATTTTGTGTCAATTTGGTATTTACCGAACGTGCCCTTTAAAAGATTAGGCTCTTTTTAGATAATTTTTTACCTCTATACATGTGTCACTATTTTTCAATTTCTTTAATAAAATTTTGCTGGCAGATTCGGATACATTGTAACAAGTGAAATAAAAATAAGAAGATATAGTCAAAATTAAAATGAATTTCATTCCTTATACTGATTGAAATATGAAAGATAGGAAATGCTCCAAAAAGGGTAATATGAAAATTCAAAATAACTAATTATTAAATTAATTTTGAAATTGCTTTTAGACAACCAAAAATATTAATTACTAGTAGGCAAGATTCTGCTATAAATACACATGGAAATTTCATCCTGTAAACATCAAATCCATACTTTGTTATCTCATCAAAATTAGAACAAAAACAAAAAGAAAATGGTAAAGAAAAGTAAAGGCCGTCAGAAAATAGAGATGGTGAAAATGGAGAATGAAAGTAACCTCCAAGTTACTTTCTCCAAACGAAGAGCTGGACTTTTCAAGAAGGCTAGTGAACTTTGTACACTTTGTGGTGCTGAAGTGGCCATAATTGTTTTCTCACCTGGTCGAAAAGTTTTTTCATTTGGTCATCCAAATGTTGAAACTGTGGTTGATCGGTTCTTGAACAATAACCCTCCACCACCACCTCACCAACAAAACCAGCTGCAACTTGGTGAAGTCCATCGCAATACTGTTATTCAGGATCTAAACAATCATCTTACCGAGGTAAATTCATTTTCGTTATTGTATGTGATTTGTTTTTTTCTTATTATGTTTAAGAACCCTTGCATGGTTGTATTCAAATATTTTCCTTATATTTATGTATAAGTATATATTATCCATATAGATTCAAAGTAAAAGAGTAAGAATTTTTCTCCATGATTTTAATAAATTTATATGAACATGATGATCATTTTGTAGGTGTTGAACCAATTGGAGATGGAGAAAAAGAAGAACGAAGAGTTGAGGAAGATAAGGGAGAATACTAAAAAGCTTGGAAACTGGATGGAAGATGCAATTGAAGGATTTAGCCTAGCTCAAGTCCATGAATTCAAAGGCCACCTTGAGAACTTGAAGAAAACCGTTGCGCTCGAAGCCTCCAAGATCTTTGAAGCACATATTCCTCAACAAAACTACTATGGTGGAAGTTCTAGTAATGCTGGTGGTTATGGGAATGAAGGTGGTGGCGATATCAACAACCCTGATGTGGACATGTTTGGCCAAAGAAGAATGATGAACAACAACAACATGATCACTCCTTTCAACTACAACCAAAACACTAATCTCCCTAACAATCCATTACCCTTTGGTAACAATGAGTATGGTAATGTTGCTGATCAGGGGCTTGTTCCAGGGTACAATACTAACTACATGCCTGAGTATCAGTACCAGAACCCGAACCAAAACCAAAACCAACTCATGAATTTCCCAAACCAAAACCAAAACCAACTGGCTTTCCCAAACCAAAACCAAAACCAGTTGATGACTTTCCCTAGCCAAAACCAAAACATGAGTTTCCCTAACCAAAACATGAGTCTCCTAAACCAAAACCAGAACCTGAGCTTTAAGGAAGAAAACACCTCTGAGTTTGAACATCTCCAGGGTTATCTTCCTCGCCCTGGAGCTGTACCATCCGGAGCCGGACCACCCGGTGTCGGACCATCAGGAGCCGGACCATCCGGTGTTGGACCATCCGGAGCCGGACCATCCGGAGCTGGACCACCTGGTTACTATTAAACTCTTTGTTATGTGATCTCTAACAAAGTCATAGACAAAAAGAGAGTTTAAGTTTATCTTTATTTCTGCTTTATTATGTTATGTCGTTTAGTTTCTACATAGTCTTGTCCTAGTTTGTTTTCCTTCATAATTATGTTTTTCCTTTTGTTGTTGTTGTTGTTTATTGTTTATTGTTTATTACTGGATAATAAACATTAAAGAATAACAACATTTTATTAATATAATATTATCTTTTTTATAAACCAAAATTGTGAAAATGGTGAGGACAAAAGTATAAGAAACATGGAAGTGCATATTAGTATTGTTTTACGCTATGTCATAAGATATCCGCAAAAAGCTAATTATCTTAATTAGATAAATACCTAGTTAAACATGAAGAAAACCAAAAAAGAAAACAATGATTATAAATAGTTTGGGGCCTTTGATTGAGAATGGTGGAGGTTTCGAACTTAAGGTTCTTGCCAATCTTAAAACATTTTCCCTTATTTTTGCTTATTTTCACATCTTTATTGTTTACTTTTCGTTAGCTTGTATTATTATGGTGGAAAATGGAAATATAAAAGTTTCAAAAAGTAAATGGAAACGCCTATGGATTTTTCAATATGAGAAATGTTTCAATAAGATGTGGATGATGAATCAAGATCTAAGTCGAACTAAAGATCTGATCAAGTTACTTGTGTTCCAAAAAACAGGTTAATTAGTTGTGTAATTGTGTTCCATTATCAAGAGCAAACACGGTTTGCATCAAAGGTGGCACAAATGTCTTCATGGTGAACATAGTTACTTAGATGCTTGAAAGAAATCCGTATGTCGAAAGGAGATCTTTCGTTTCATGCGCGACATTGTGCCTTACTTTAGGAGGGTTCGGCCTTCTTATTTTCGGTTAAGAGAATATAAGGTTAACTATGTTTGTTTCTCATATTAAGATGTGTAAATTTGATATAGTTTTGTGAGTATTAAGAAGTATCTCATATTATCGAAATCATCTAAAAGAGTATTTAAAATATAACAGAAATGTATATTACAGAGAAATATTCAATAGTTTAGCTAAAGATATAGATCATAACACTCAAAGTCAAAGATTTAGAACATTATCATTAGCTTAGACTTTGCTTCATATCTTCTAACCCAATACTAAAGAATTATAAATTTATAAACTTACTTAACTTTGAAACACATAAATTGAAATATAGATACATAAAACTTGACGATATCAAAAATCAGGTTAGTTGGTCTTGAGTATAAAGGTTTAAGACCGGAACATCGTGGCGTACTGGTTAAAATAGGTTCGTGTGGATATCACCATGCGAGTTCGATCCCTACCCAGCGAAAACTACTTCACGTTGTATCTGGTCACTCACACGGATATGGGCCATTGCTTTCGGCCCATTTGCAAATCCGGGACGCGAACCTACCCGTGGGCCACGCTCCCCCATAGAATTATAGTCTGGGTCAATTAAGGCATGTGATTTACTCATGAGTTAACAATATTGATGAGATGTGTTAAAAAACTCACATCAAAAGTTAGAATAGTCACAACATTATATATAAGCGACATAAGTTAGTCCATTTATTACGCGGTGTTATGAGTTAGATGTACATGATATATCTACCAAAATTAGGCATGTTGGCAAAAATAAAGTATTCCAAGTTTAGGTTTGGTTGCCAGTTTTGAGCAAGAACTATAGTAAAGCAAATTAGGATTTTGCATTAGAAGTTAGAAAATTCCTAGAATAATGTAGAAGCAACATATGGCAGTTTTTTCACTGTCAATTACTTTGCCAATTTGTTTTAACTTATAAAATATTTTTCTTTAAAAAAAACTTAACGATTATCAATTTGTATTTTGGGTAGTTTTGTTTTTTTTCTTTGATAAAGCTTTCATTTATCAGTGTTTAGAGAGTTAATTAAATTCTAGTTGTTTGAAGCTTTTAATTAGGACTCAAATTCCTATTTGGTTTGGAATAATAAGTGTAGTTCTTATAATACGATTCTACATGCTTTGTTATTTTTCCCTATTGAGCTTCAACTTGTATCCGAAAGAAGAACTTAGAAAAGTATTCTCAACCTTTTCATGTGTTAAGTGAATTCAGAGCCAGTTTACCTAGAACAAATGATCATTATCTATTCAATTTTCCATCAGAAATGAGGTTGGCGATTATCCATTCCACGTTGAGTTTAATAAAAGGTTGCTTAGTGATGCGGATGAAAGCTTCTGATAGCATTCTAAGAAATGTCATTGCATATGGGAAGTACCATGTTAAGTTAACACCTTCTAGCTACATACATTTCATAAAGTTCCTAATTACTACCGATAGAGACATGTCACATTGGAAGGTATACAAATATGATCCATTGAATAGATAGACAACATAAGAAGAAAATTAAGTATAATAACATAAACATGTGTCTAGTGGAACATGTTAAAGGTAGTGAGCCATGAATCTCAAAGCTCACTATAAATCTCGAAGGAAAATGTATTGTGCACATTCTCAACAAACTTTTTACTTTAGTCACTTCACAATAGAACAGCTTCAACAACCATCTCAGGGCATCTCCAATGTAAAATTATATTTTTTCTTTCAAAATGGAGTAGAGTTGAATTTTACTTCAACCTACTCCATATTACTCTATTTTAGAGTAAAAAATGAAGTAATAAACAAACAAAAAATGTATTACTCCATTTATAGAGTAAACCTACCATTTACTCTATTATGAAGTGGAAAATTAAGTGGAATTAGAGTATATCTTATTCCATTATCGAGTAAAAAATAGAATGAAATTGGAGATGGTCTCTCGACTTTTAGTTTAGTTGGGACATTGGCTAAAGTAGTCAAAACTTACAAAAGCTTCAAGTAAATTGATTTGCATGCTTCTTATCGACAAACACTTTGTTTTTAAGTAATCCTATCAAGATCGAGGCTATGCTTTGTAATTTTTATTTTGAAGAATCTTTAAAGAATGTTAAAAATTAACCATACTATAGTTCCTTAAAAAATCTTAGTATTATTTTACAATTTTGTGGTTTAAAGACCAAAGTTAACGAAAGTAACATAACATGTTTTATTCAACGTTTTACCGATTTACATGGATCATCGTCAAGAAACCAAAAACAAGAAAAGACCAAAAAAAAAGAAAAAGAGAAACTTTCGATTCAACATGCAGAGAAAAAGGAGATCAAGATCCATGATCTAAGCTTGAGATCCAGATTTGTGGAGGTAAAGTTTTCCGAAGACGTGAAGAGCCGTGACGAAGCCGATGAAACAAAGACTCATAATGAGCACGACCGTCGGTGAGATCTTTAAACCAGGAGCATCATCTGTGTAGAATCTCAGCATGTTGCTTGGTCCTGATCCGGCCGCGGATCCGCCGCCTGATGATGCGCCTCCACCGCCGCCGAGTCTACGGCGACGCATGCCGGCTGTAGCGGCGGCGGATCCACGAGGAGCGGCCAGACCTGGCCGTGCGGTTG
Source organism: Anastatica hierochuntica (assembly GCA_900406275.1). Lineage (NCBI taxonomy): Eukaryota > Viridiplantae > Streptophyta > Magnoliopsida > Brassicales > Brassicaceae > Anastatica > Anastatica hierochuntica. The sequence continues at coordinate 8,180 of OVAN01000300.1, read as the reverse complement.
AGGAGGCTGTGGAGGTTGATTGTTGGGATTGAGAAGAGCCTCTCGCCATTGTCGTGTGTTAGAGAGAAAGAGACAAGACAAGATTCTTGATTCTTGATTATGGAGTGGTGAAGAGGATGGCAAAATGGTAAATAAAGTGAAATCTGGGGGTACTTAATATGGAGCGTTGATGATTAGTAAGACACGTACGTGGAGAGTTATAGTAGAAAGTAGAAACTTCGATTAATTTATCTATATAAACAAATGTTATTGGATGACAATATCAGACAAAAAAAGAAAATTGGGCCATATAACGGGCCTAAATTTTCTGAAGAAGAATAAATTGGGCCAAAAGAATTTCAATTACTAAGAAATTTTGATTAATATTATTGATTTAAAGTATTTTTTATCGCCAACCAAATCATTTAATTAAAAATTTTGCGATCGGTAATTCAATTAGGAAGAAAGGAGTTTATAAAACTATTGACTCAAAGTTATAGAAACCGTTTTTCATTAAAAAAACAATATATTCATTACTATGTATCAACTACATTAAAACATGTCGAGTTTTGAGTTTTTTCCCGTCTGAAAGATGAATTTATTATTATTAAACCGAGAAAACACAAGATTACAAACAAAAGCCTGCAAATAACGCTTTTGCGGAACTATAAGCCGGCGAGTATATAAAAAAACCTTCGGAACCAAACATGAAAGACATTATTATCCAAAAAGCATAAAAGACACATGCTCTAAAGGATGAACAACCAAGAACAAGTATAATGAAACCGAAGTGAAAGACAAGCAAACTTGATTGGAGGAGTAATGAAGCTGAACATCAGAAGCCGATGTTATCGAGGGAAGAAACACTATCCAACCTTTGAGTTAATTTCTAACTTGTAAGAACGAGAAAAAATTCTATTAAAAGCTAATCGTCATGATTTTTACCTCTATTATAGTAAGGTTGCTTTGCTACATATGAGATGTTTATAAATGAGAAAAAATCTTCTTTTAGTTTCCCATTCAAATACATTATCATATACACGCATAAAAGTTATAATTTCCTATTGAATTGTTATATAAAAGTATAGGTATGCAAAGCATAACAAACGAACAAGGTAAGAATTAATCAAAGGGTACACTTCTGGCGCAAGAAACATCTTACATCTCTTAAACCCTAAACAAAAAACATCACAAATGTGCCAAAGATTATCAATCTTGGCTCTTATTACATTAACTTTTTATGAATATAAATAAAAATATTTCTTGAAACAAAACAGTTACAAATACAATTTTTTCATGATATTATAGAAGTTTCCATGATTCCATCTTTCTTCTTCTTCTTCCTCTCATTTGATTTAGATATCAGCAGAGAGTGATTCTTCTTCAGGCTTGAACCTGCAGAGTCTACAAGTCGGTGAGAACAGAGAAGGCGTTTGGTATTTATCTTCTCCTCCAAGCACAGGCATTGGAACTCCAGTCTTGGCAGAGCTTACGTAATCAGGACGGTAGGTTTTACCCAAAACACCCTCTACGAGCTCAGTTAGGTCAAAGAACTTGAACTGAGTCTCAAGATGAGCAAAAGCATCGTTCTGAGGCAACTGATAATTGTGAACTCTGTTTTCTTCTTTCCCTATAGGTCTTACTCTGATGTCCATCTGAACAAGACCAGAGACAAGTACTCTAATGCTGTTTCTCTCGTCGGTTCTTTCGATGATGATCTCTCTCTTTTGTCCTGAAACTGCTCTCCATTCGGATTGTTCGTCTTCAGGGAGTGTGATGAGTTCGTCGTTGTATCGGAGGGTAAAAGCATCGACCTTTTCATCCCATTGAGTCACTCTATTGGCTGCGATCACGAGCTTGTGGTGTTCGAACATGACGTTTAGGGCTTGAACCCATGTGTAGTCTCTGGTTCTGCCAACGGGTCTTGTCCCTATGAAGTGAGCGTTGATCTGGAGGTTGTTGTCTGAAACAATCGCAAAGTTTCCGCCTTTGGATCCATGGAAGTAGAACATCACACCGTCTCCTCCAACAAATCGAGGGTCGTAGCATAGAGAACCGTAGCCATTGCAGTTCGTCTTTCTCCCTGTAATCAAGTCAAAAACCGGAGTTAAATCGCAATTTCTTGGGTTAAAAGCAACTATACCTTGTCCCACAAGTAATTAATCTCTAACTGAAATCCTTATTAATTGGATCCAAGATAAGTGCATCCCTTGTGCGTGTATACTCATATAGTAAAAGGAGAGCAATTGATAAAATGTACTTACATTTGCATGTGGCTTCGCATTTGCTAGTACAGTCAATGAAGCAACCTTTGGTGTTTTTGTTCTTCGCGGGCTTCCTCTTGGGACATTCACCAGGACATACAAGAGTTTTGTAATAACATGCGCCCCGAGCTTGGCACATTGCCTGCTCTTGTCCAGTAGGCAAAGGTGTGAGTACTCTGTATCTCGCGGCAGCTTCACTTTGCTCCTTGTCCTTCTTCTCCTTCTCCTTCCTCTCTTTCTCCTTCTTCTCCTTTTCTTTCCTCTCCTTGTCCTTCTTCTCCCTTTCTTCCTTCTCCTTCTTCTCCTTCTCCTTCCTCTCCTTGTCCTTCTTTTCCTTTTCCTCCTTCTCCTTCTTCTCCTTCTCTTTCCTCTCCTTGTCCTTCTTTTCCTTTTCCTCCTTGTCCTTCTTCTCCTTTTCCTTGTCCTTTGGACCTTTACCATTACCTTTTCCTTTGCCATAATCTCCTCCGTTACTCTTCTCTACTTGTCCCTCATTTCCCTTGCCGTTTCCTTTGCCACCATCGCTCTCTGCAATGACAATTTCTGTCAAGAGAAGCAAAGCAAAGAACGCGACAAGCACATATGACTTTCTGCGCTCCATGTCTCGATTAAGTTTAAGTCTTTAGCTCCTAGTTCTTCTTCTTCTTCTTCTTCTTCTTGGTCTCTCAAGATTCCTTTAATAAGAGAATGTCTATATGTTTTTGGTGTGGTGAAAATGTTGTTGCAAAAGGAGGGATTATATAGAGTGAAAGAAAGAAAGAGTTGACTTAAACAAAACCTCATATGATAATATCTCTTGCTTCATCTTAAGAAAGAAGTAGATTCAAACTTTGAGTTCATCTCAAGCCCTCTTTCTCTCTATTGATTTCTTAATAAAATAGTTCTTTAATATGATTCTTTTTAATGGGCTAGTTACACAAATTCTTCGCCGTACTTTTCTCAATAGTAGTAACTTGCCATATATAGAATCTTTTCTATATAAACTCCTATGAATAAAAAACATTTATCTCTTTGTTATGGATGACTTTATGTGCAGAGAAATGAGCTAGCTAGAACGTGAAGATGCCTTTATTACATGAAAGAAATAAATAAAGCCCTCATGTCTAACACATCTCTCTGTAAATGTGTGTTTTAAGATATTTATTATGACTTTTATTGGTCCACTACTACAAGATTTGCATCTTTTCGAGACATCAAAGAAAAAAGTCAAACGCGCTAAAGTCAGTTGACCGGTTTACTATAAACCGATTTAGCTTCTGAATTCTCAAACCAATACCAGATCGAGTTTTTTTTTTCTGTCAACTAGCTTAATGGTAAGTAGTTCCTCTCGTTAAAGGCATGTGCAGGATTCGAACCCTGGTTTTGTGAAATGACAACTGAGGTGGTGCAACCACTGACCTAGTTGCTTCTCTCTACCAGACCGAGTTATACGTTCAAAATCTGTTTATGTCCGGCAGTTTTGCACAACATTACTTTTCGAAAAAGGCACTCATCGAAGTACTATTTTCCTCCGAACACGTTTAACTGCAGAACTGTAATAAGATATACATAATCTAAATTTAGTTTCACAATTTTTCGAATAAATTGGGTGTTAATTTCTTCAAGCAACATACTATATATCTAAATCCATTACATGAGTAAAGGTTGATGGTCATATACTAAAAGAAACTTAAAAAACTTTGTATACAAAGTTTCATCAAGAAACCAAGAGTCTTGTAAAACTTTCTTGTGTGTAAATTGCAAACTAGCTTGCATTTTTGTTTTTCTCTTTAAAACATCAAAAGAATCTTGACACTTTGCATAGTTTCGATTTCAAGGGAAGCATAGTGTCTTCTTCTCTATTCAGTTATTGAAATATAGGAAGATCAGGCTTAGCTTGCTCGGGACCGCGACTTGTTTCTCCAGCGGAAAGCATAGTACTCTTACTGCTTGAAGAAGCTCCTTGTTCGATCTCACTTGCCATCTTTATGAAATAACTGTGCCTGCAAAAATGAACCAGAAAGCGTAAAAAAATCCGAGAGCATATAGATTAGAACCGTTGAAGAGATGGAGAAACCGTGTAATGATTTAACTAATTACCATCGCGTATCTGCAGTTAACTCGGGATGAAAAGCAGTTGCTAACAAGTTTCTTTGCTTCACAGCAACAATGACTTTCGTTTCAGAGGGAGCATCTTCCTGAAAAAAGAAAATTGAAATCAAGATAACCAAACTCCATGAATATTCTCGTTGATGAAATTTAAAACTTTCATGTGTATTAAGCAAACCTCTTGGATTTGTACGGTAGAGCTTGAATACAAGACCTTGTTTGATGGCACAGGATATTCCGCTAAGACTTCGACATCAGGGCCAACATCGAGAACAGCTGGAGCACGAATGAACACACCTCGGAATGTCTCTGGCCCACCTTCTTTAGATGTTAGTTGAGGTACTGCGATATCAGCTTCGAAACTTTGAATCTACGTATCAAAAAAAACAATCTTCAACATCGGCTTTTCCCACCTTCATTGTTGAAGAACAGTCTAAGATTTTATTAAGATCAAACTCGATGCATATGCAAATAGAGACCTACAAGTCCTTATAAGCCAACAGAACCGGGTTTTTTATATAACTACATCACAGCTCTTCTTTGTTTCACATTTCGCAAGTAAAACTGATTTATATATCTACACACACACACAGACATCTCCGGTGAATAGAGATTGTACCTGGCTGCCAAAGAAGTTTCTATGAACGGTGCAATCAAGGCCACCGATTAATTCCTGACCTCCCTCTTTCTGACCTGAAATGTTAAACATTATCTCTTCTTAACTTGCCTACACAATTGACAGGAAGATGAGAGTTTAAAAGTACTCACCGACCGCTCTGTCTGCCAAGAATATAAGACCTGCGCATGTCCCCCAAACAGGTTTCCCCGTCTTAACAAAGTCGCGTAGACCCGGGAACTTCCAAAAAGAACAAATGAAAAAGAAAATCAGAAACACAGAAGAGACTTCTATTCTATTCATCAATTCACCGCCACGTACAAACTATACAAACAATCAAATCTAAACAAGGGGTTCTGGACTAGCTAATAGCTATGGCTCAGCAAATGTTCGCTTGTCTGGTTGGGAAAACTTATCCATAGGATCATCTAATCAAAGAGGAGTTTCGTCGAAAATGCTTAAGGGGTTTTAGATACAGAACATCATCAAACGAAAACAGAGAAAAAAAACCCACAAAACGTTACTTATGTACTTGCAGATTCAGCTCAAGAGCCAAAATGACACCTAATCCAAAAGTTTCTCTTTTTACAATCACATACTAACTGGAATCTTCAGGACTTGGAGACGATTGACACAAGCAGAAACCCACATAGAATTCTCAGTAAACAATTCTCCAAACAAGCTCAGATTAGTAAATTAAGGCCAGATTCGATTCAATCACAAATAAAGGAGGAAACTTTCCTAGTTTATCTAACTGGGTCCTCGCGAAAACACAATAAGATTCCTTTCCCGGAAAATTGGAATAGAGAGAGAGAGAGAAGAAACCAAGTTATGGTACTCGGCGAGTTTAGCCATGGTGGTGCTCTCGCCGCCAGGAATGATGAGAGAAGAGACGGTGAGAAGTTGCTCGGCTTTTCTTATCTCGACGCCTTGGACGCCGAGCCGCCGCAGAGCCGCGATGTGCTCATTGAAAGAACCTTGTAAAGCTAATACTCCGACGGTCATTGCGGCGGCGTGAAGAGAGAGAGAGAGGGAGAGGGAGAGATGCTCTGATCCACTGATGAATACACCACCACTGAATCCATTTCTTTTATTATTTTCGTATATAGAAAAAATCTCAAATTATTTGATTAACATATTCTTTTACAAAATTTCAATGACTTTTTTTTATAAAAAAGTTTCAATGATTTTTTAAAAATTACTCCATTTGTTTTTTTGTTTAAAAGTTAATCTATTTGTTTCAAAATATTAGATGTTTAAAGTTTTGACATATAAATTAAGAAATCATCATTTTTTCTTGTTTTTATAAACTAAAACATTATTTATCATCTAACTAATCACTATTTAACCAATAAAAATTCAAATCGCAAAATATAAATAATCAAAAGTCTATAAAAGAATTTTTTTTTGTTGGATAAAGGGTTAAACTCATGTCTATTGAAAAACCAGACCTAACCCTTAGGTGAGAGGCCAATTCACGGATAGACTCATTCCATGGAAATTCAAATGGGCCGAAAGCAAATGTTCATATTCGTGTGAGTGTCCAGAGACATCGTGAGATAGTTTCCTTCGGCACGGTTCGAACTTACAACCTACTTCTAAGAAAGAGTCCGTCCTTACCATTGGACCACGATGTTCCGGACAAAAAAACTATTAATAGGAACAAAAAATTTTAAACTGAAAACATCTTTTGAATTGTAAGAAAAAATTTTGCATTGTAAACCGAAAACATCTTTTAAATTGAAACAACAAATTTTAGCTTAAAACATCTATTAATAGGAAACTAAGGCAATATATTTTATATTTTGACAGAATTGACTAATAAAATCATTTAGCGATTATATATAGATGAGAAGATGGTTAATCCTATATATTCATATTTCTCTCATATTTTTTCCCGATAAAATATACATGTGAACAAAAGAATGTACATAGATAAACATAACTTTTTTTCGATAAAAGACAAACATAACTATTTACATGCAGTGAGTGTAAGTGTGCATTTATGTCATGTAAACATTTAAAGCATCCTCAATCGAAGCGAGAGGTTTTCACAAATCCCAAGAAAAAAAAGAACTAAAATAATCATATTCTTAAGATATTGGTTCGCTGAGTCTCTCTGCCAAGAGACTGTCTCTTGAACCTTTCGCGGACCCCACGACACGTGGTGGTCCGCGATTAGTTGTTTAATAATTATTATTTTATTTTTTTTAAAGTTAAACGAAAAAAAGAATAAACTATTATAAATGGACAGGTGGCGAGCTCCTCTCCTCTCTCCCCCCCCCACAGATTGCTAATGGGGATGCTCTTGCATTTACTTTTGGTTTATGTAATTTACATGTTTTTTTTCTTGTTTAGTAATTTACATGATGTATGTGTATAATGCATGTCCATAAATCTAACAATTATTTATGTAATTTTAAAAGCTAAAATAGTTTTCTTATCACCATGAACATGTGACTATAAAAGCAACCATTAGTTTTCAATTTATTCATGCAGTTGAAAGAATATTTTATATTTACTAATTAATAGTTTTTATCAATTTATATATATATATATACTCCAAAGTAGAAATCCATCAAGAAAATAGTTCTGTCGACTGTTCATTTTGTTGCTCTTCTCGCCATTGAAGCATTGGTAACACTTAACGGTGTGCATTCAGCTCGTGAGATCTCTCTCTTTCATCTCTTTGTATATAAATATAACAAGAAAATATAATTGCTGTTTTTTTTGTTAAAATTTTTTCTATTAAAGTGCAACGAAAGGAAAAAAAAGTTACAGAGTCTAAGCCCAATGTTAAAAACCCTTACAAAGCCAATGAGACAGCTAGTTCAGAAAGAACCATAATTGAACCAATGGTTATATGTTAACCAGATTTACGGTTAGACATTTGAAACCAATAATAACTAACCTCTTTGTCAAGATTGGAGAATTCTCGCCAGAGAAGAGAAGGTTCAACTAGAGTTAAGCGCAGTCAAGGTTGGATCCCGTAGAAGCCATAGCTGGAGAAGAGCAGAAGGCACATCGCTCGCCGGAGGGAGAAGGGAGATGGCTCTGTTTCTGATTGTGTTATCAATTTGCTTGAATAGGACTTCAATACCTCTAAACTCTTTCCGGTGAAGCCTGCTGTTGCGTTCAACCCATAGATAGTAAAGTGTGGCTTGCCAAGACATGCAGAGCAATTTCTTGAAGATTTTACTTCCATTGATTGAGCTCAGTGAGGCTATCGAATC